>APFE030087257.1:140216-185541 GCA_000404065.3 Pinus taeda
AATGTTTCCAGGTGACCCCCCCTGCCCGGGCTACCCCTGCCACCAGTAGAGGACGTGGTCTACCTCCTATAGCTCTTACTTCTAGTTCTTCAACTTCTAGAGCATAGCAAACTCCACTGCCAACTCCACCAACACCAGCATCCACATCTAGAGGCAAAGGGAAAGCTGTGGCATTTTCTCGCAAGAGGGGCAGAGGAAATCAATAGGATTAGACTTTCGTTATTTTCTTATGTGCTTGTAAGTTGTACATGAACAATGAACATTGAATATTCAAGAATCAAGACTAAGCATATCACATTCTAATTTCTAAATAGTAAATTTTGATTCTATTTATTTCTTTAAAGTGAACTATGAACTTTGAGAAGTAATTATATTTTAATTTGACTAGATAAGCTGCAACCTGTAATTTAATATGGATTAAAAACTATATTTTGGTATATATATATATATATATATATATATATATATAAAACGTGTCCCTCGTGTCTTGTTTCCAGGTCGTTGCATTTCGTATTGAATACTCATATTTACGTGTCCTCCGTGTCTCGTGTCCTCGTGTCATGTGACTTAGCTTAGACAATATTGATGTATTGTCTCCGTGGAGGGTGGAGTCTGAGGAGCCCCTCTTGGAGGAGTCACCTTCATGGTTAGAGCCAGTGGTAGATGATCCATTAGAGCAGGGGCAGGAAGAGGAGGAGGACGAGTCAGAGGAGTAGCAACACTCAGAGGAGGAGCAAGAGGAGGAGGAGGAGGACACTGTGGGAGCATCAGCATCAACACCATCTGCTATAGATATAGGAGAGCATAGCCCCATAGCTAGCACTCATTATTTGACATTAGGTGCAGAGGCAGGGTCAGGGCCTCCTAGTTCCTACTACTAGGGGCAGGCCTGGCAAACAACCCATCATGTTTTCCCGTAAAAGGGGGAGAGGGCAGTGATTTCAGATAGATAGCTGCTAGTTTTATTTGTTATTCTACATATAACTCATGATGATGAGATACTTTTATATATGTGATGTTATTTTGTATTGGTTCTCCACATTTGAGTCCTTGAATGGACAATTATCAGGGATCAGCAAGATTTGGTATCACCTTTGATGTATCATTTCTATTTGACATCATATTTATCAGTGTTTTCTTCATATTTATGTGCCAATGTGTTTATTTCATGTTGTTATTGCTTTATATGTTTAAAAATCTGAAAAAAAAAATGAATATATTATGCATTTTTTATGCTTGCCGACATTTTGCCGATAATTGCGCCGATATTGCCGATAAGATATTTTTTGGACCCTCGCCGATATTTTCCCGATACCGATATTATCAACACTGCTATAATGTACCAAGGTTAAGATGTACAAAAAATTTCCTTCAATTTTCTAAACCCCTATCATAGAAGGAATTTTCTGTTACAACTGGGAATAACACTACAACAGTTGCTTCAGAAATTTAGCAAACATTTTGAGAATGCTGGAAAGTTTGCAACAAGAGGCAGTAACTCAGTTAAATCGTCGCCAAAGCACCGCCGCCATTCCATTAACCGATATAACAATTCTTAACATAAGTGTAGAAGTGAAGAACCTGGGAATTTGTTTTCGCAAATGACAGCCCAGTTCTGCCTTCTTGGAAATGACCACGTTATACACAGGTTGTGCAATTCGACCCCCTTGAATTTGTAACCATACAACCACCAAAAAGGAGAATTCGACCCTCTGCAAGTCAGTTGTTTGACCCCTTTATCAAATTCTGGAAATTGTGCTCAGCCCACTCCTGAAAAGCAAAGTCACAGGACATGTCCCTCAGGGTCTCGTGTCCCGTATTTCACATATCGGGACACAAAATGTGTCAAAAACGTTTTTTTTCGTGTCCTCCAATCGAGACACGTGTTTTAGACATGGTGAAAATGTGCCCTAACGTATTTGGCTCTTAGGACACGTGTCTCACAAAAAGTGACATTTAAAACCTGCAACGTGGTTTACTTTTGGGTTTTTTTTGTCATTGTTCACCACAGTCGAGCTTGCTTGCCGCCGAAATCGAATTTGCTTTGTAGTGTGAGGAATTTTGTTGGATTTGAGCACAATGCTCGCAACTTCACATTTAGAGCGCAGTTCACAGGTTTTTCTAAATATCTAGTTTTATTTTATCAATTATGATATTTCTAAATTTCTAGTTAGTAGTTTCTTATGTGCGTGAACAATTGTTAATAACATGAACAATGAACATTGAACTGTGAACATCATTGTGTAGTAAATTAATAAACTAACTAGTAAATACTAAATAGATATTTTCATGATTCATATCTATAGGTGCTCTATTTTCTAAAAAATATGGATCAGGCACTATATATATATATATAAAACTTGTCCCCGTTGTTTGGTTTTTGGGGTTGTTGTGTCTCGTGTCGAATACTCGTATTTATGTGTCCTCCGTGTCTTGTGTCTTCGTGTCATGTGACTTAGCTGAAAAGGAATTCGACCTCTTGAGGGAATTATCAGCACCCACTTGGAACTCGGCCTTGAGATTATATGAGGAATTATGCCCACAGGAAAGTACTCGGGCTCCTAAAAAACCAATCAACTCGGTCCTAAGAATTTTGCTATCAAACTCAGCCTTGGTATTTGTCACTTCATCCAGCTATTTGTTGGTTCTTTGCTGCCCAAAACTCCAAGTAATTCGGCCCTGTTTGTGCACAATTATTTTGGTCCCTTGTAAGATGATCTTGGCCCTCCTAGGAAATTCGACCCCTTTGTAAGTGTGCTTTTCCTGCCTAAAGAACTATTAGTCTAAACCCCCTGCAAGAAGATCAATGATAGTCTGACAATTAGGAAACCCAACTAGGGTGGCAAAACTTCCACTGAAATTGGGGGTCCAATTAGGGTAGCAATTAAATCTACCGAAACTGCGTGGAGAATTTCCCTTGAGACCCTCCGAGTGAACTCACTTGAGCTCTTCAACCAGCTGCAATTAGAAAATGATCAGTTAGAATACTCTACAAATGAGTCTCCCTATCCTTTAATAACTTTCCATTGAGCCTTCTTCCAAGCTTCTAGATTCCCCTTTTTAATACTATTATATTGGTGGGGGCCACTTTCCACTAAGTGGCTCTTGCCGCCTTTTTCTAATAAAATAGAATTTGTCGTCTGTTGAAATTTCTAAGTCTGAGAAGTCAAAAATTCCTATTGCATTATCTGATTTATTTCACCTACTTGTTTATTCCTTAACAAGTTATTTAACTATATAAATACTAAAAATAAACACAAATGCAGTCTCAACTCATATACAGATGATCAACTGAAAGAATAGAAAAACACAAGGGACACTGTTATTTTTGGACAATCGTCCCTGACAAAACCCAATGCATGAAAACCAGTGCAGCAGTTTTGAGGGTTTTATTATTAAGCAGCTTTCATGAGTACAACTAGGGTGCCAAACTGGCTCACCCAACAAAGATTTCTACACAACAGTAATACCTCTTTTTGGAAGAATATATTCAGCTTCTCAGCAATAGTTTGCCCTGCGAAAAACCTTCCGATGCTTCTCCAAGGCTCCACGTCAACCCTGCTAGCCTCTACGTGACTCTGGAACCCTCTGCGTCAACCTTCTACCTCTCTGCGTTAGCTCTCTGGGCTTCTGCGTCACGCACGCAGGCCCCTCAGCCTCTGCCTAGTCTCTAGCTGCGTTTGCGTAGCCTCCTCAATCGCTGTGCTGGCCCTCTGGCACTATCTCTGCCTCTCTGCTATGTACTCACTGCCCCTCGCTGCAACTCAGATCACTTGTTTGAATTTTCTCAGCAAACCCTACTCTAGAAAATCGAACTAACTGATCAATCTTGGTGTATCTCTAACTGACCCTCAAGCCTCCTCTTATACTATTTTTGTTGAGTTTTCAATGGCTGAGATTAAGTCTCTAATCAATGACTAAGATTAGATTTGGATTCATCCATGTCATTTAGAACATTCTCACCCAGTTTTATATTAATACCCATTAGTATTTTAATTTTCCTAAGTTTAAACTTAGGAACCTCATTAAAAATATTAATTATTTTAATATCTCTCTAACCGGGTGGAATTTCCCCAAACCATGTCTAGGTCTTGGAGATCTCATGTGCTTTAGCCTTTCCACCAATTTTCATGGCTAGAGCACATCTAATGCTACCTCAAATCAACACTCCCTCTTAGCGAGGAATGTGCTCTAGTAATGCTCCACCGCTGAACATTACATTGATCATCCAACACCGGTACCTGTGCTGATGCTTGGCCTGCTACCCAACATCCACTACACTGTTGCCTCTTGTATTGCTGCCCATGGCTCTGCCACTACCACTGCTACATCTGTACTGCAACTCCCTCTTAACATGCTGCATCATGCTGCCCATAGCACTACCACTGCTAACTACTGCACTGCAACTCAGTTACTGAGAAGTAAGTAACTGATCTACCCAACCACTGACATCCTTGTCAATCTAGAAGCCTCCTGATGCTGAAGCTACCTTTGCTGCTATCTTGTGCTCCCTCTGCTACTTGTACGCTGCTGCAAGCATGTTTGTGCCTCTCACATTGTTGCAACCATCTTTGTGCCTCTCTGCACTGCTGCAACCACTTGTGTGCCTCTCGCACTGCTGCAACCCCCACTGCCCTGCTACGGACATCTGCGCTAGCACTGCCTTGTTGCTCCATCTGCATCTTGCTTCTACTAACATCCGTCATCATGCTACTATCACTCAGGGATCCCATAGCTGGATATGATGCAAGAGTTTGGGTACCTCAGGGATCCTGCCCCTCATCTTCTGTAGTCCTCCTGACTATAGCTTGATGTCACCTCACCTCTTCTCTAGGGGTGCATGAGCACTCATGGCATAGTTGTCATCCGTCTCGACTTTTTTCTTTGCTTTAGCCAGAGCTGCCTTGGAGTTAGAATCCTCTCCCTTATTCTTCTTCCTAGGACACTGGGTTGCATAATGACCGAACTCCCCACAATGGAAGCATTTCACCTTGGAGATGTCCTTCTTTTTCCTCTTCCCTTGTTGTCCTGCAGATGCCAGAGCCGCATCCTCCTCCTCCTCTTTCTTTATCCGACCTCCTTTGCTGCTACTTATTGCCTTGGTCAACTGTCTGATCTCTTCTTGGCGAAGAGCTGCCCACATCTCTTCCCATCCTAGAAGATAAGCTCTACCCAAAATGCTTTGGACAAATGTCTCCCAATCCTCAGAGACTGCATTTAGGGTCGTCCTCACTATGAAATCCTGATCCGGTGTGGCCCTTATGGAAGTAAATTGGTCCCGAATCTCTTGCAACCTGCTGAGGTATAGATCTATCTACTCCCCCTTCTACATCTGATATGACTGCAGTTGATTCTCCAATAACATCTTCCTCTGCATGGAAGTGCCCTGATACAATGTTGTCAAGGTGTCCCACATCTCCTTTGCCATGTTTTTCTCGGCAATATGTGATACTACATGATCCTTGACCCCATCAAAGATTATGCACTTTGCCTTCGCCATTGCATCCTCATACCTTTCATTATCAGTTGGGTTGACTGGGATAGCCACGATTCTCAAGGCGAAGCCCTTGATGCGATGTCTATCCAGAACAAACAGGATCCTGGCCTTTCAGATTACAAAGTTGGAGGCCCCATCCAACCTATTTTGATCCCTCAGTTCGTTCATTGACATCTCCGCTCCTATTTTGGACTCCCTTTGAGTCTCGACTTCCCTCCTGGAAGTTCTATCCTAGACTCCCTTTGAGTCTCGATTTCCCTGTTGGAAATCTTCCCGCCAACAGTCGATTCGCTCCTCTCCAATCCTCTTTTCAACTGCAACTTGTTGGAATTTCTAAGTTTAACCCATTAGAAATTTTTCCTGCACTATTTTGTTTATTTCTTCGTACTTGTTTAATTACTTAAAAAGGTATTTACCATGTAAATATTGAAAATAAACACAAGTACAATATTAACATCTATAGATCATCAACTGAAAGAAAACAAGTACACAAGTGACACTGTTATTTTTGGACCAATGTCCCCAGAAAAACTGGTGTAGCTATTCAGAGGGTCTTATTATTATGCAGTTTTCAGAATACAACCTGGGTGCCAGAAATGGCTTACCCAACAGAGAATGCCCTCGACAGTAGTACCTCTCCTTGGAGATAGATATTCCGGTTGATCAATCACCAGATGAACGATCCCACAACAACAATTGCAGCTCCCACCGCTTTGCGTGACTCTGATAGGGATTGCATCACCCTACCTAGCTCACTAGCACCCAGTCTGTCCCACGAAATCCTTCCAACGCTGCCTCTTGGCCCTATGTCAACTCTGCTAGCTTCTGCGTCAACTTCTAGAGCTTCTGCATCATCCCTTAGACCCTCTGCGTCTCACATGTTGGCCTCTCCTGGCTCTGCACAACTCCTAGCTGCCTCTACATAGCACCCAGCTGCCTCTGCGTGAACCTCTTCAGGTTTTGCGTTGTCTCTCTAGTATGAACTTTGCCTCTCTGCTATGTGTTCACTACCCCTCGATGCTAATCACTGATTCTATCTCTCTTAGCAAACTCCGCTCTAGAGAATAGAATGATTGATCACTCTGGTATGTTCTCCAATTGACCCTCAAGCCTCCTCTTATAATTTTCTCGTTGGTCCATCAATGGCCGAGATTAAATCTCTAATCAACAACTAAGATTAGATTTGGCTTGATCCATGACTTTTGGAACATTCTAGCCCAATTTTATATTAATACCCATTAATATTTTATTTTTCCTAAGTTTAGACTTAGGAACTCCATTAAAAATATTAATTATTTTAATATCTATCAAACCGGTTAGACGCTGCCCAAACCATTTCTCGGTCTTGGAGATCTCGTGCGCTTTAGCCTCTCCACCAATTTTCATGGCTAGAGCACATCCGATGCTACCCCAAATCAACACAACATGGATCTGGATTTCTTGGCTAGAAATCCATCAAGGCAGCGACTCCCTCTACCTTGGTTCTATCCTGTTAGGTACTGTTCTACTTCGACGACAACAAGACCCCACTAGCTTCCTAATCCACAATCTACCCACAGCTCCCTATGCCCCAACAACTGAAGAAACTAAGCCTTCCAGCGCTGCGCAATCCAACAAAGGCTAAATCATTCCTGTGGCCAACTGTGTCAAGCCTACTTAACTGAGTAGGATGACGTGGCTCTTCCTGAGCCTCTTCTGCCTTTCTCTGCATCTGCACTGGGCCTCTCTTTGGCTTGAAATGAGGTAGGCTGAGTAGGATGATGTGGCTTTTCATGAATCTCTTCTGCCTCTCTCTGCCTTTGCACTGGCCCTCTCTCTGCCTCGAAATGATGACGCAGGCCCTCTGCGTCACTCCTTCTCTACTTCTTTCTGCTTAGGAGCAACTTTGTCTCTCGGGACAACTATTACTGCTGCAAATACTTCTGATTATGCTGGTGCCTTCAGTCCTCTTGTGATCTGCAATCCTCTGATAGCATTTTGAAATTTCTAAGTCTGACACGTCAAAAATTCCTACTGCATTATCTGGTTTATTTCACCTACTTGTTTATTCCTTAACAAGTTATTTAACCATATAAATACTGAAAATAAACACAAATGAAGTCTCAACTCATATATAGATCATCAATTGAAATAATAGACAAGCACTCAAGGGACACTGTTATTTTTGGACAATCATCCCCAGAAAAACCCAATGCGGGAAAATCGGTGCAGTAGTTATGAGGGTTTTATTATTAAGCAGCTTGCTTGAGTACAACTAGGGTGCTAAACTGGCTCACCCAACAGAGATTTCTACACGGCAATAATACCTCTTCTCGAAAGTAGATATTCAGCTTCTTAGTACTAGTCTGCTCCACGAAAAACCTTCCGACGCTTTTCCAAGGCTCTGCGTCAGCTCTGCTAGCCTCTACATAGCTCTAGAACCCTCTGAGTCAACGTTTTGCCTCTCTGCGTCAGATCTCTGGCCTTTTGTGTAACCCATGCAGGTCCCTTGGCCTTTGCACAGTCTCTAGCTGCCTCTGTGTGGCTCCTACTGCCTCTGCGTAGCCTCCTCAATCACTGCGCTGGTCCTCTGGCACTATATCTGCCTCTCTGCTATGTACTCATTGCCCCTCGCTGCAACTCAGATCTCTAGTTCAAATTTTCTCAGCAAATCCCGCTCCAGAAAATCGAACTGACTAATCAATCTTGGTGTATCTCCAACTGACCCTCAAGCTTCCTCTTATACTTTTCCTGTTGGGTCTTCAACGACCGAGATTAAGTTTTTAATCAACGACTAAGATTAGATTTGGCTTGATCCATGCCATTTAGAACATTCTCACCTAGTTTTATATTAATACTCATTAATATTTTAATTTTCCTAAGTTTAGACATAGAAACCCCATTAAAAATATTAATTATTTTAATATCTCTTTAATAGGATGGAATTTCCCCAAACCATTTCTGAGCCTTGGAGATCACATCGGATGCTACCTCAAATCAACATTGTCATTCTCTAATAAAATAATATTGCCGCCAAAACAATATCTGCCTCCTTTTTTCCTAATAAGTTTGCTCCCTTTTTACTAATATCCTCAAAATTTGGGCGAGAGTCCTTAGCAATTTACGCACTCATAAAAATAAAGGACATTACACAACTACTATGCATAGACACTACTTGATAGACCTGCATATTAGTTTAGCTAGAGCTGCGTATAACCACAACCTGATATGTGTGCCAACGTGAGTTAAGTGGGGGATAAGGTGGGGGACAAGATCTGTCCCATGTGTCAGTGTTATCCCCACTTAAGCTGATAGCAATCCATGAGCACCAAGGAGAGATACAACCTGTTGGGTGGAAATTACCACTTGGGCCGCAAGACTGGCAATCAAATGGGCCCTCACTTGGTCACAAACCTAACTTGTTAATGTGGCTGCCAAATTAGCCTCCAACTGCTCCGTTGACATCAATTCAAAGCCACATAACTTTATTTTTCCCCTTGACTTGGAAACATATTTTTATAATGTCTCCATCAGTGTTGCATGACTCTTATAAGATCCGTGAGTACTCGTGGGTCTTGATGGGTTCTATAGCCAGACGGGTCACTCGCATAGGACTTGCCTAAAACCTGTGGACCCACTCAAAATTTGTATTTTTTAATTTTTTTTGGAGATCGTATTTTTTTAAGTTTTTTTTTTTTGTATTTTTCTGAGTCTTATATGAGTCTTATACGGGTTGTTCCAGAGTCTTATATGGGTCATCGAATCAATAACTAGACGTGTCTTATATGAGCACGAGTTGTGCAACATTGGTCTCCACTTATTATTATTTTTTAAAATTTTCTTCTCTTTTCGCCGCTTTTACTAGAAAAAGTGGGTTTTCAAGGGGTAATATTCATTTTTTTGACCCCCCAAAGTGGGTTTTAGGATAATGTTGGGGTTGTGAGCATGAATTTCGAATACCCACTGTTGGACACAGATTGTCATTGATGTCAATATGGCAGTATTCAAGGAGCAAGAGAGGCGTTCATACATGCAAGGAGGTCTTTGAAAGACACTGCCAAGCCAGAGGAGCCACATTGGACCAAGAGGAGCTACATATATATTGCACATATATATATATGGCTCCTCATGTAGCTCCTCTTGGTCCAATGTGGCTCCTTTTGCTTGGCAGTGTCTTATATATATGCCGAAACTGAGTTCTCAGAGCTCCAGGAGCAAATAGAGCATATATATATGCAATATATGTATGCCAAAGTAGAACAGAGCCATTGGAGGCAGCAAACAGAACTATTGGAGCACAGACATATATATGCATGCATTTAACAACCATCGGAAGCCATATGCCACAGATAACACTATGGGAGCATGAATGTCAGAGAATGCACTATCAGGGAGTAATATAGTGTATATGTAGGCGGATTACACTATCAGGAGCTATCGGCGGCCAAAAACCCATATATGTATGCTTTGATACTATTGACGAAGAGAAAGCCCATAGATGTAGGCTTAACACTATCGGTGGGCATCTATGGCACATTACACTATCGGGAGCGGCGATATGCCTCAAACTCATGTATTTACCCATCGGCGACAAAAACTATGCATATAACAACAAACAGACATTAGTCGTCATATTTCCAACGGACAGATCCGACGGCCATCGGGCGGAGGAGTAGCACGGTTGATAACGAGTGGGGACGGTAAAAAGGGTGGTAAGTGGTAATGTATCGCACTGCTTTTGGA
Source organism: Pinus taeda (assembly GCA_000404065.3). Lineage (NCBI taxonomy): Eukaryota > Viridiplantae > Streptophyta > Pinopsida > Pinales > Pinaceae > Pinus > Pinus taeda. Next base: position 150,436 of record APFE030087257.1, read on the forward strand.
GCTTAGGCGGTAAAGGTACAATGGGTCGCGATCACGTTTAGCGCATGACGCGTGGCGGAAGGGACGCGGAGAAAACCACTTTCCCCGTGGGTTAACGCGCGAGCGGTTCACGGGACGAAGAGGAGTGTACGACGTCGGATCGCGAGGCAAACGACCAGACGGCGGGGGAAACAAACGGAGTTTAATGCGCGGGGAAAAAGGCGGAGACCGTTCGATTGTGATGTAATGATCGGGCGGCGCGGGTTTAACGCATATGTTATTTTAATTGATGTGACAAGAATATAAACCATGGTTAATACCATATCGCATCCGCCCATCGCAATGCTACATAGAGGGTTGTCCAATTAAAAGTGCCGATTGCGATTGCGACAGGACGTAGCAGGTCCGTTAAACTGGAAAACTTGCACAGTGAACTTGCGATTGGAGCATAACGTCTCAGTGAACTTGCAATTGGAGCATAACGTCATGATTGCGATTGGAGCATAACGTCTCAGTGAACTTGCACAACACAAAGGAAGGCGCAGCGGCTGAGGAGGAAGCCTAAGAGGCGGTGTAAGAGGAAACGAATGGACAGAGGTATGGATATAAATAAAACAGTAAAAACAGAGAATCGATGTGGTGGTTGGTGTGGTGAAGAACCAGAGTGTGAGGTAGTAGAAGTAGCAGAGTCTGTAGAGGCACTAGAAGCAGCAGAGGCAGGAGAGTAGGAGTGAGACAACCTCAGCTGAATAGAGTGCAACAACATACCTGTTTATACCAAGTTTGGGTTGGAGCCTCAGAATTGAACTGGACTGAAGTCATTGGGGGTAGGTGCTCCTAAGTGCAGAACCACTGCAAAACAGAGTTGGTGCTTTGGAGGTTGGAGCCTCACTGAAGTCCAAGTTGGAGCTTGGCAACTATTCACAATTAGATTTATACTTATATTGTATTTATTTCATTGTACTGTCTTGAGTTTTAATAAAAGCATTAATTTCAGCTGTTGATTTCTGTGTTTTGTGTATACATATACATATCTATATATATGTTGGCAATCACTAGAACAATTAAAAAATAAATAATAAGAAATACTGATTCACCCCCCTCTCAGTATTTCCAACACCCACATGCCACCAACATATCCTAGGGCCACTTATTTACAATTTTGCATAGGGAATTAATTAAAAAACCCGTTCTGCGAGAATTTTTAATTAATTAAAAAATCCTATAGACAGTCAAATTCCGCAAGAATTTTTAATTAATTAAAAAATCCTATAGACTTAGTCAAATTCTGCGAGACTCTAGATATGACCTAACATGGTGAATATTGACCCTAGACATTAGGATGGACCCAAGGCCTATTTATTAGGCCACACTCCAGCTTTGGTGGTATGTGAGTGAAAAATCTCAATTGATTATTTATTGTTGAAGAGCAAAAATAATTGGTCGAGTGAAAAAAACCCTCTAGAGTGGACTCACTTATTAACCAAGCCCCAACTCGCCTAAGCTTTTTACAAAAGTTCATCATGCTAGCGACATCTATTACAAATCCCTCGCATGGTATGGAATATGAGAGAAATTATAGAGAGAAGAGAGAAAATGTGGCATAGATGCTCTTTTGACTTTTGATCTTCAATTTTTTTTAGGAATGCCTCCTCCATTGGGTAATGAAGCCTTCATTCCATGCCATATGCATTTGAGCATATAACACCACCCAAGAAGGAATGAATGGCCCATGATGCCATGCTAAGCCTCCGAAGGCCCCTTTGAATGGTCCATGCTTGCTTGATGACTCCACAAACTTGGTGAAGAAGATTCCAACATCCACCTTGATTCTGTCCCAATGCTCAATGGCTACTTTGACAATTTTGACTTGGGCACCTTCAAGGCAAGATATGTTCCAAATCCATCCTTAAAGCATGTGAAGGTTCTTGAACAATGGTCCAACATCTTCTTTAGCTACCAAGATTCCAACCTCTTCCTCCTTTGTTGCAATAATATCAAGTAATCTTTGCGCAAGGGCAGAATTTTTACAACAGTTCTATTGACCTAGCCAAATAATTGTCAAATGTCTTCATTTAAGGCTCCAAATGAAACCCCAAGGTGATACCTTCGGTCAAGGCAGCTCCACGACCTTTTAAGTCATGGATATGGTCATAAAATGCTCCAACAGCCAGGTGACGTGAAACTAATCATTGTTCCAGCTCACTAATACCCTAAAATGCCTCAACCAAGACCCATCCACATCACCGAAGTGTGCCAAGCAAGTGACACATCATCAAATTGTCCAAGTAGGTCTCTCCACATCATCCATATTGCCTCGAACTGCTGCCACATGTGCAAATCGGTCACCTAATCATGTACAAATGAGCTCACATGGTGACACATAGGACAGTGCTCAAGAAAGTGCCACGTGGCATGCGTAGGAGGTATCCACATGTTCACAAACAGCCCCAAATCTGCCTTGCAAGGTGTGACGATGCCTCGATAAACGTCAAGTGCCTTGGGAAATGTGAGCTTCCTTGGGAAACATGAAAGTAACCAAAAAATCAAGATGTATCCAGCCAATCAAACAGAACCATCTCACACCCAGAATCTGCCCTGCTCAATATATGCAAGAATTTTACTATAGGTACCCCTGCTAAGTGAAGAGTTAACATGTTCTCATTTCAAGTTTAGTTGCCTGTAACCCACTTTGAAAATAAAAAATGTATCATATCATCATGACACTAAACATGTTTCCTGAAAATTCTTGGGTGTGACATTGAACACTATAGAATAGCATTGTATATTTTATGGTGTATTCATTTTCTTCCGCACAAGTGCTAGTTTTACATTGTGCTTATGCAATACTACTCTATAGGCCTAATGGCTTGAATGTAGCAGTTGTCAATTGATTGTTTAGATGTCCTTTGGCCAGTTAGAACTTAGGACCCAAAATCTTCTTTTCAATTTGAAAATAATGTGAAATAATGACTATAATGCATGGGTTCGTTTTCTTTCTTCCAGGATGGACATCCACCTCTAGGATGGCAGGACACTTTAGCCTATCTTGTTCTTCCAGTGCTGTTAGTTGTTTCTCAGTATGTTTCAACGCAGATCATGCAGCCTGCTCAGGTAAATTTACATTCATTTTTGGCTCTCTCATATTCTTCTCTACTCTGATTAATTAACATGTATATCACAGCAATTCCATCTATTAAATGTGTTCAGAACATCTATAATGATCACTCCAGGTCAGATTTATTCCCAGAATTTGTAAGTCCATAGAAACAATAGAACTTTTCAAAGCTTGTATTCCTGCTGTGTTAACACTTACAAGCATGGCTGCTGCATTAGTGCAGTTGTGCATATTATGCTTCCTTTGGTCCTCATTTTCTATTCTGTTGTTATTGTTTCCTCCAATTTCCCTGTCGGAACATGTCCCCAGGGGTTGGTGATGTGTGCCTGTGCTACTGGAATTGGACTGAAGCCAATGGAACTGGCCAGTCCAATCAGTTTGGAGGCAAAACCAGTCCAACCGCCTGCCATGAACTGGACAAAGCTAGTTTGGTGCTGAGCTGGCCTTCACTGAATTGGCTGGTTCTGTATGAAACCAGCAGTTTGCATATGGTATCATACGACGTGATTAAGGACCTATGGAACTCAAATTGAAGAAAAAAAAGAAAATAATAATTTATGAGTGGGGTAGCATAATACTCAAAGCTAGGGCCTTGTATGATCTTCAATTTTTGAAGTGAAAGTGAATTTTTTAACACATCATTAATTGTTTCAGGTTGTTTGAGCATGTTTCCACCTAAATGGATATCATATGGAGAAAATATGATTGTAGATCCTATTCAAAATTTAGGAGACAACAATTTTCAGGATTTTGGGATTGGCAGGATTACAATGTTTCCATTGGATTCTGTAATGTATGAGGTTGTGGAGGTAGCATTTAATAAAGAGCACCAAGCCCTCTATGCAACTCAATGTTGGTGGCATTGATTGTCTAAAATCCCAAATGGGATATTTGATTAATTTTGCATAAATTTAACCCAACCAGAATTTCACCATAAAAATTACCATTCATTTAATAGAAGATTTGCATGTAAAATATAACAAATAGAGTGAATGCAATCCAATAATATGAGTAGAAATAATCTCAACTTTTATTATAATAGAAAATTGGGGTTTACAAGCTGATACAACAAAATAGCTGAGATAGAGAATTGGCCTCAAGAATCTGCTCCAATGCTATGCTGGCCCTCCAAAACTGAACTGAAATGCCACTGCTAAGCTCTCTTGTGAATTTTGGATGAATTCATCAAGGGGAGATGGGTACTCACTCAATCTCACTGAATCACTGAGGGTTTCCATCCTGGGGCAACAAATGGAGTAGAGAATCGAGTTTTCAAACCTCTCATACAAGAAGAAAGATCAAATCCATGCTGTCCTCTAATGGCCCCCTCCTTTTATAAATCTGATGGACCCCTCTAGAAGCTCTTATTTTATTATTATGTTAATCGTTGAACACATTTCCTGCTTTTTAATTCCTTAAAATATCCTTTTAATGTGAGGAAATGGTAAATTGGCCACCATGCCTCTTCATGCCACTGAAAATCCCCCACTAACCATCCCATCTTGTAGATCTTCTCATTCTGGTTTCAACGAGCTATTACACTAAGGTGTTCCGTTAAGTATTCCTCTCAAAATGCCACCTTAAGCATAATTATTGAGTTAGGCTCAATAATAACCTTGTTTTCCGAAAGTTGTCGGAATATAATTGAACAAAAGGAAAGTTGTGCAGATGATGGAATATGCCAAGCGAATGCCATGAGATCCCAAAGAAACTCCTTAAAACCCCATTAAGCCCCTCTAGAAGCTCCTAGGCCCGCTAATAGAGTAAACCTGCTTCTGTGACGTAGCTGCCTCCAACCATGGAAGTGCATCCCGACCATGCCATAAGGGAAACCAGAAAAAGTAACATGACAAATCCTCCTGCCCCAAGATTGCTTACCCTCAAGTAATCCATATTTGTTGACCGACCTAGTGGTCCTGTGCAACTGATAGCCAATTCTTGTATCTCATACAAACCATTGGGTGATACAATGCCTCCGTGCCACCCAACTGTGAACGAACACCTCAATGTATGGATCCTAGACGAATCTCTGCTTGAGCGTGTCATCAACAAATCCTTCCGTATCCCAATGCCACCAAGCATCAATGCTCCATGGCTTCTACTGTGCTATAGCTCTGGCTATGAATGTTGCTTCATCAATTACGTACCAACACATCACCTCTCTCTAGCCCAACCCTTGGCATACGCCAAGGTCAGTTCCATTATGTAGATACAAGCTTGAAGTGCTGGAAAGTTGTTGGCCTACCTACCACTGCCAACTGGAGCATGTAGTACACCTCATGTCTAAGGGTCCTTGCTGCACTATGCTCTCGACTAAGAATATTGTGTGACAAATAGGATACCAACTCATAATCTCCCGAACAATCCATCCCGTAGGAAGGATTGGATGCATGTGCACCTATATATGGTATGAGTCCACTGTGCTGCACCGTGGTCAACTCATGTAGCTCTACCCATTTGATCAACCAAATATGTCTAGGAATCCCTGCCTCTCTTCCTATAAGTGGGCAACTCATGCTGCATGCCTTGTCTATGTACTCTTGGAGGGTTGCTGCCTAGAAATACTATTGATTTGGGGTAGCATCGAATGTGCTTTAGCCATGAAAATTGGTGGAGAGGCTAAGGCACATGAGATCTCCAATACCTAGAAAGGGTTTGGGCAGATTCTAAACAATTTGGGAGATTAAAATAAGTAATATTTTTAATGGAGTCCCTAAGTCTAAACTCAGGGAAAAGAAAATATTAATGTGAATTGATATAAAACTGTGTTAGAATGGTCAAAAAGTCATGGATCAAGCGAGATCTAATCTTAGCCGTTGATTAGGGACTTAATCTCGACCGTTGATTTGTCAACGAGAAAAGTATAAGAGGAGGTTTGAGGGTCACTTGGAAAACACACCGAGTTGATCAAGATTTCGACTTTCTGGGGCAGGGTTTGCTGAGGAAGTCGAGAGAGTGATTAGATTTGCAGCTGAGGGGCAGTGAATACAGAAGCAGAGAGGTAAAGATAGTGCCGGGAGGATCAACACAACAACCGGGAAAGTTGACACAGAGGGCAGAAGCTGGAACTGTTGGGAACAACCGGAACTGCCAGAACAATTGGGAAAGTTGATGCGGAGGGCAAAAGCCGTAACTGTTGGGAATAGTTGGAATTGCTGAGAACTGTCGGAACAGCTAGGAACGCTGATGCAGAGGGCAAAAGCCGGAACTGCCGGGAAAGCTAACGCAGAGGGCAAAAGCCGGAACTGCCGGGAATCGCTGGAACTGCCAAGAACTGACAGAACAACTGGGAAAGCTGATGCAGAGGGCAGAAGCCAGAATTGCTAGGAACTGTTGGAACTGCTGGGAAAGCTGACGCAGAGAGCAGAAGAGGCTGACGCAGTCCCTAGAGGCTGACGCTGGGGTTTTCGTGGGGTAGATTGGAGCTGAGGAGCTGCCAGAGTGTTTATCAAGGGTTTCAGCCGGAGCATCTGTCTCCGAATGAGAGGTACTACTCCTGAGATTATTCTTTGTTGGGTGAGCTGGTTCTGGCACCCAGATTGTATTCAGAAACTGCAATATAATAAAACCCTTAGATAATTGCACCGGTTTTCCTGCATTGGGTTTTTCTGGGGACTTTGGTCCAACAACAATGGTGTCACTTGTGTGCTTGTTTTGTTTCCTTCAGTTGATGATTTGTAATGTGTTAAGCATGTACTTGTATTTATTTCCAGTATTTACATGGTAAATAACTTATTAATTAACAGAACAAGTAGGTACGAATAAATCAGAAAGTACATGAAGGGTTTCTAATGGGCTAGACTTAGAAATTCCAACAAATACTGCAGCTTTGCTAGCTGCCACTACATCTACTTGCACCTTGTCAATGGGTAAACCCAAAGTTGTATGCACCACTATCTCCAAAAGAGGCTCCCTCATTTGACCAAAAACTCCATGCCCCACCGGTCCACTCATCACCTGCAAAACTGTCTTGTTAGGTCCCAACACCTCCTGATGACCAATGTCTACAAATCCTACCTCCCTACTGGTGGCCTGCACAACTGTATGCCCCTCATCAATGGCTGGCCCCAGGGATTGTTTCTCATCCTCCACCATGGGTTCAAGATGAGCCGCTCGCTGACTCTCGGAAAATGGCCCATCACACATACTGTGCTCACTGTGTGCTACACATGTTGACTCATCGAACATGGATGTATATCTGGGTTGCTGTTAGCATAAGTCTGCTCAAGCTCCTTTATGTGCTCACCATACTGGATCACCATTAATAGCTCATCTCCTTGGTCTCCTCCCCACATGGGAATAAGTTGCTTCTCATCAAAGCTATTCACAAGATAGTTATGGATATCGCAGCTACTGCCATCATTCCCACATGCTTGCTGATGTTTTTCAGAAGAATCCTCAACTCAAAGGTCAAAATGAGTTTCCCCCTGATCTACCTCTCTTATCCGCTCTGTGTAACTCAAGCATTAGTGGTCAAGTCCCCAAGGTTCCTTGCAGATGAAACAAAAACCCTTTCTCCTTAACCCGTTCCTGTTGCATGTCCCATTATTAAAATTGGCAACTAGGGCAAAACTTCATGTGGGTCATCTTATTCATGGCTGATAATGTTTTTATTAGATTCCTCTCATTGAGAGGTGTAGGATTGATATAAGGATCATCCGATTCCGATAAGTATTCATGGAGATATGAATTTATTTTGATTATGGAATTATTATCAAGCCGACCTACAACTCATGTAGGCTCAGAAGCCCAACAGTGGCATTTATTCAAACACCAATGTTGTGTATAAATATAAGACGATTTTTCCTCATTTCGACTCACTCATCTCATCACATCTCTCTCTCTCTACTGTGCAGAAAAGAATCTCTTCTCTACTGCACAGAAAAGGGTCTCTCTCTCACACGTGAAGCCGGAAACTGCCAAAATTGAAGCTGCAACTGTAGAAGTAAAGATTGACCTTTGTGGACTAGAAGATCTCCTCATTTGAACTGTACTGTAGGTTCATCTGAACCTCCTCTGAAAGCCGCAACTTTTGGTGGTAGAATCAAGTCAATCCGACGGACGGTTTGCAAGATATCAACTGCCCTAGTTTGAAGCCGGAAGCTGCCGAAACTGAAGCTGCAACTGCAGAAGTAAAGATTGACCTGCGTGGACTAGAAGATCTCCTCATCTGAGTTGCGCTGTAGGTTCCTCTAAACCTTCTCTGAAAGCCGCAACTTTTGGTGGTGGAATCATGTCGATCCGACGGTCAGTTTGTGAGATATCGTCTGCCCTAGTTTGATGATAAAGCTGCTAATGTTGATGCTGCTGATCTAGGGTTTGCTACTGTTGATATAAATCAGATTTATTGTACTATTTCTCTCTGCTGAATTATTGAAGATAAAAGAAGATTTGATCTAAGGGTTTCCCCACATATTGTGGGGTTTGTTCCTGGCTAGCCACCACATTGTCTCTTGTCTTGGCTTGTTTTCTGTCGATTGTTTAATGTTTTATCTGCACTTTACTTTATGTACATGTGATTGCTAATCTGTGGAATATAATAAGAAAAAGAAGTAAACTGTTATAAGCAAAGAACATACCATAACTTAACATGGTATCAGAGCTGAGGTGAAGACAAAGCCCGAGCAAGAGAAATCACCGAAGAGAAGATTGGTAATGCTTTCCTACAAGAACTATGGGGTCCTCAATACTCTTTCCTGCCGAAGACAAGCTCTGTGAGAAAGCTGACTATCACGAAAGGAAGATGTCTATCGAGCTAACCCTTGGGGATCAAGGATGCTAGACCATGTAAGAGGCAATATTGTTGAGCCTCCATCAAATGCATCCATTGCTGCTTGGAACAAATGGAAAAATAGAGAAGTCAAAACAAAGAAGATCATCCAGGGTCTATCAACAAGCGCTTGGTGGCCTACATCTCTGAACTAGACACCTCCAAGGAAATCTACAATAGACTGGTGAGTTTATTTAAAGTTAATGATGCAAATCAAGTTTTGTTTCTTAGAAATAAGCTGAGGGAAATCAAGAAGGGTAAAGATGAGAGTATGCAAGCATACTTCTTAAGGATCACCGAAATTAGGAACGATCTCCTATCTATTGGGGAGGCTATTACTAACAGGGAAATGGCACTCACGACTCTTGGTGGATTACCATCCAAATGGTATGTGTTCAGGACTACTCTTCTGAACAATAATGTAATTCTTGGTTTCGAGGAATTAATGGCTAGATGCATTCAAGAAGAAACAGGTAGAAGAGCAGGAAATGCCCTTGCCTAAAGGTCCTCCTGCTGCTTTTTCTTCTCATGCTAAGAAAATAAATAATTTTGGGTCTAAATCGAAAAGAAAGGCTGGATCTAAGGGTGGAAGAAAAGGACGATGTTTCATTTGCAATAAAGCAGGTCACTATGCAAGGGAATGCCCTGATAGAAATGACTCTCACCGTGACGATGATCAAAATCCCTCTCATGGTAATCGAAGGAATGGAAAATTCAACAACAAAGGTAAAAGGAATGCTGGAAATCAAGGAAGAGGGCAACCATTCAAGAAGGCTAGAAATTCCAGGTATGAATCTAACATTGTTGACAATAAGTAGGCTGAATATTATCTACCAGCTGCTCTATCTACCTCCGCTCCTTCGAACTCGATGGGAATTTGGTTCATTGATAGTGGTGCCTTCAGAGACTTCACTGGTTACAAAGAAGTACTCCATAATCTGGTAGAGAAAGAAACTAACCTGGAAATTGTCCTTGGAGATGACATGAAATACCCAGTGAAAGGTGTAAACAATGTTTCTCTCAAATTGAATCAAGGTAATACGATTCACTTACAAGATGTATTATATGTACATGACCTCTAAAAGAACCTAGTGTCCATCTCGGCAATGGAAGACAAAGGCTACAAGGTAACCTTTAGCGATGGCAAGGTACGTATATGGAAAAATAATGTTAAAGATGCCTTTACTCTTAGGTTTAGTGTTGATTCATTATATCAGGTCGATGGAAGTCCGCTAGGTGTCATGTCTTATGACACATCTCTTTAGTCTGAACTTTGGCATCAGAGGTTTGCCCCCCTTCATTATAAAGCTATACTCTGTGTAAGACAAATGGTGACAGGCATGCCTGAATTCCGAGTAGAGAAAGAAGGTGCATGTCCAGGATGTGCTGAAGGAAAGCTCAAAAGGGGACCATTCCCCTCAAGCCAAAGCAAGACCTTCGATATATTATAGTTGGTTCACTTAGGCATACCTGAGGTTGGCATTAAGAGGAAGGCTACTACACCACATACTCCTGAGCAGAATGGTGTGGCGGGAAGGAAGAACCGCACGATTGTGGAAGCTGTCCGGGCCATGCTACATGATCAAAGACTTCCAAAGTTTCTATGGGCTGAAACTGCAAACACTGTTGTATATGTACAAAATCGATGCCCTCATCAAGCATTGGGTTCCAAGACTCTTGAAGAAAAGTTCACCTGTAAGAAACTTGATGTTTCTCATTTTAGAATTTTTGGAAGCCCTGTATATTTTCATGTGCCGAAAGAGAAAAGAAATAAATTGGGTGCATCTTGAAAGAAGGGAATTTTTGTGGGCTATGGTGAAAATACTAAAGGCTATAGAATCTATGTAGCCGGTCAAAGGGAAGTCGTAATTGGTCATGATGTCACCTTTGATGAAGATATGGCTCTCAGCAAGGTGAACAATCTTCCGACTTTGAGGAGCTGTCAAGAAGCCGACACTAGGGAACCGAAAGAAAAGGATGATGAATCAATGCCTGATGTAGAAGAACCCATGGATCAAATTGATCCTCCTCCACATGAGCCTTCCTCTTCTAAGAAGAGGCCTTCATGGCCTAGGGGGTTACTTGATGATACTGAAGGACATGTTGCACCCCGAGGAACCTTTTGTGAAAGTAAGAAACCTAATAGGTATTAGGGATACCTGACCATCATGAGCACGATCATACAAAATGAGCCTTCATCATTCTCAGACGCCATCAAGCATCAAGTATGGAAGGATGCTATGACCGAAGAATATGAGTCTATCATGAAGAATGATGTCTGGGAAGTAGTTCCCAAACCCCAGGACAAGACAGTTGTTACTTCCAAATGGCTTTACAAGATAAAGCATGCAATAGATGGAAGTACGGAAAAGTATAAGGCTCGTTTTTTTGCTCATGGTTTCTCCCAGAAGAAAGGTATAGACTATGATGAGATATTTGCACCTGTTTCTAGATATATGACCATCCGCTCAATCATAGCCCTTGTCACTTCACAAGGATGGAACCTACATCAGATGGATGTCAAGACTGCATTCTTACACGGCTCGATCAAAGAAGAGGTCTACGTGGAGCAACCTGAAGGATTTGAAATTTATGATCGAAAATCTCATGTATGCAGGTTGAAGAAGGCTCTCTATTGGCTGAAGCAAGCACCCCAAGCATGCTATGAGAGGATCGACAGCTACTTGATGAAGTTTGGATTCACTAACAGTGAAGCCGATCCTAACCTTTACTTTAAGGTTGAAGACGATAAACCTCTCATACTGGTGTTGTATGTGGATGACCTCTTTCTAACAAGTGCAGACCCTCTCATTCTCAAATGTAAGAGGGAGTTGGCTTCTGAATTTGAAATGAAGGACCTAGGACTAATGCACTATTTCCTAGGACTCGAAGTGTGGCAGAAGCTAGGAGAAACTTTCCTATCTCAAGGAAAATATGTGGTGAAGATATTGGAAAGATTCGGTATGGTGGACTGCAAGCCTGTAACTACCTCAATGGAGCTTGACTTCAAGAAGTTAAGCAGTAGTGCTGCTGGACTTGTTTTACGAAATGCTACCGAGTATCGGCAACTCGTCGGAGCATTAATGTTCTTAGTGAACTCCCGTCCAGATATATGCTTTGCAGTCAACACGTTGAGTCAACATATGGTTGAACCCCAACACATACATTGGATTGGTGCCAAGAATCTGCTGAGATATCTTCGTGGCACTATCACTTATGCGTTAAGATACACTACCGGAGATGTGAGACTATTTGGATACACAAATGCTGATTGGGAAAGCAATGTGGAGGACCGTAAGAACACTTATGGGTGTTGTTTCTCCTTGGGATCTACTTCGATATCCTGGATGAGCAGGGAGCAGAAGTCAGTGGCTTTGAGCACCGCCGAAGTAGAGTATATTGCTGCCAGCATGGCTTCCTGAGAGGCAGTTTGGTTGTGAAAACTCTTCAGTGAGCTGTTTGGATTTACATTGGATACCACCGTGATCCTTTGTGACAACCAGAGTGGGATTCGTTTGTTAGAGAATCTAGTATTTTATGATCGCTCCAAGCATATCGATATCAGATACCACTATATTCGAGATATGGTGCAGCGGGGAGCTATAAGGCTCCAACATATCAGTACAGATGAACAGGTCGCCGACATTCTGACAAAACCCCTTGGGAAAGTAAAATTTCTGACTTTCCGAAAACAACTTGGAGTTGTTCAAAGACCCTCCGATGAGGGTCATGTATGATGCATTGAGCTCTGGGAGCTCCAGGGGGTGTGGGGTACTTCTTGGAGCGACATATGACCACAGGATGATTCACTATCCCCTGGTGGTATACATGTACACCCTGTGGCGACTATTGCAGGATTGATGTGTTCTCCTGTGAGGCCTGGATTGATGTGTTCTCCTGTGAGGCCTGGATTGATGTATTCTCCATGGAGACCTGGATTGATGTGTTCTCCATGGCGATTATGGCAAGATTGATGTGTTCTCCTGTGAGGACGGGATTCATTAAGTTCTCCTGTCGAGACATCCTACCCATGCAGTCTGGGACTCATGGGAAGTACCTCTCATCTGATCAATGAGCAAGGAAATGAAGTTAAGGACCATAGTAGTACCGATGGACGCATCATTGTATCTATCGTACTCCCTACGCTAGGATGACCTCCATTGTTCTAGGATCAATGATACTGGTCTAAGACCAGTGGTAGGAGTGGTACATTCTATGACACTGACTTAGGGTCGATTGTTACTGGTCTGGGACCAGTGGTACGCACTCTGAGACTGACTTTGAGTCAGTGGAGGATGTTACTGGTCTGGGACCAGTGGTAGGAGTTGTACTCACTATGACGCTGACTTCGGGTTGGTTGAGATTGGTCTGGGACCAGTAGTACATACTCTGAGACTGAATTTGAGTCAGCATGATACATCCTCGATCATTTCTTCTTCTTCATAATTCGGACAAAAGCATAGCAGAGCATAACAAAGAAGAGTCGTACAGATCAGTACAGGGTAGAACAAGACAAAGCAGAACAGACAGAATAGAGCAGAGCAAGGCAAGGGTCAGGCTGTACAAGGCAGTGCATTTGATGGATGAATAGTAACGACCAATAGACAAATTGCAGATGAAGTTCTCCCTAGTTGAGAGGGAGTGTTAAAATTGGCAACTAGGGCCAAACTTCATGTGGGTCATCTTATTCATGGTTGATAATATTTTTATTAGATTCCTCTCGTTGAGAGGTGTAGGATTGATATAAAGATCATTTGATTCCGATAAGTATTCATGGAGATATGAATTTATTTTGATTATGGAATTATTATCAAACCGACCTACAAGTCATGTAGGCTCAGAAGCCCAACAATCGCATCTATTCAAACACCAACGTTGTGTGTAAATACAGGAGGACTTTTCCTCATTTGGACTCACTCATCTCGTCACATCTCTCTCTCTCTACTGCGCAAAAAAGAGTCTCTTCTCTATTGCGCAGAAAAGGGTCTCTCCCTCACACATGTGAAGCTGCAACTGCAAAAGTAAAGTTTGACCTGCGTGGACCAGAAGATCCCCTCATCTGAACTGCGTTGTAGGTTCATCTGAACCTCCTCTGAAAACCGCAACTTTTGGTGGTGGAATCAAGTCAATCCGACAGACGGTTTGCAAGATATCGACTGCCCTAGTTTGAAGGAAGCTGCTGACACTGAAGCTGCAACTGCAGAAGTGAAGTTTGACCTACATGGACCAGGAGATCTCCTCATCTGAACTGCGCTATAGGTTCATCTGAACCTCCTCTAGAAGCCGCAACTTTTGGTGGTGGAATCAAGCCGATCCGACGATCAGTTTTGTAGATATCGTCTGCCCTAGTTTGATGATGAAGTTGTTAATGCTAACGCTGCTGATCTACGGTTTGCTACTGCTGATATAAATCAGATTTATTATACTATTTCTCTTTGCTGAATTATCGAAGATAAAAGAAGATTTGATCAAAGGGTTTCCCCACACATTGTGGGGTTTGTCCCTGGCTAGCCACCACATCTTGTGTCTCTTGTCTTGGCTTGTTTTATGTCGATCGTTTAATGTTCTATCTGCACTTTACTCTATGTACATGTGATTGTTAATCTGAAATATAATAAGAAAAAGAAGTAAACTGTTATAAGCATAGAACATACCATAACAAATCCCACGAGTTCCAGATCAAATGCGCAGTCAAAAGACCCTCCTGGAAGAAGCGTTAACGGGACTGGCACCAATTCACATGCGTTTGACGGACAAATGGGTATGGGGAAGACTGGAATCTACATCACAAGGTATGGATTTGCCTCTCTTCAACCACAACAAGCTTCGAGCCATACTGCATTTGTGTGGAAACAAGTATGGGACCCTCTCAATCTCCCCAAATAAATGTCTTCACTTTAATGCATGGGAAAGTGCTAACTGGCGACAATTTGAGTAAAAGAGGTATTCACAGGCCACATCAGTGTTCTCTCTGTTGCAAGGCCCAAGAAACCATGGAGCATGTGTTTGTGGATTGCTCTTTTGCTGAAGAAGTCTGGGACTGCATTCTTCAAGGCCTCAATGTCACTGCCCCATCGCAAGTCAAAGTAGCTAACCTTTTTAGCACCTGGAGAATGCGTTATCCTCACATGACCCAAAGAGAGACAACATGGAACAAAATCTGGAAAGCGGTACCTAAATACGTCTGCTGTAAAATATGGCTCGCCAGAAACGACCAGATCTTCAATAGCATTCTGAACTCCCTTTTGAAGGTGGCAGCAAAAGCAAAAGCATTACTCCTCGAGACTGTGGCCAATCATCCCCTTAAAAACAATAACATGCTTCACCCGGAAGAAAAAAAAATGGATGGGAACTTATATATTTCGAGACAAGATAAACAACACCACTTGCCCCAGTAAAACTCTTGTATGGAGACTACGAGAAGTAGACACATATTTTCAAGCTTGGTGGAGGAAACAGGGTTAAACAATAATCTTTTTTTATGGTGCCTCCAAAGGCAATCCAGGGACAGCAGTAGCAGGCAGAGTGATCTACTCCCCGAAGGGTATTCGTGAAGATAGCTTCAGCTGGGGACTTGGACAGAGAACCAACAACTAGGCAGAAATCCTTGGGGTGCTAAAACCCTGTCAGATAGCACGTGAAAAAGGCATTAAGGAAATACAAGTCTTCGGGGACTCGGAAATTTTGATAAAGATATTAAATTCGGAGGACCACTTCAGCAATCCGGCTCTCAACAAGACACTTCAAAGGCTGAGATACATGCTCCAAGACTTCTCTTCCTATCTCCTTTTCCATATTCTACATGGCTCAAATAAGGAAGTAGACGCAAAAGCAAACCTGGCATGCCTCCTGCCACAAGGAGTCTTAAGCAAGAATGATGAAGAACCTACATGGAACCCAATCCCGTAATCTATAGTAAATCTACACCTATGTAAGGGAAAGGAGAGTTGCAACTAAAAGGAATTCTGAATATTGTAATGATGGTTGTTTTGGTTTCGGCCCAACCGGTTTTAAATAATTAATATAACCGTTATAGTTATAAAATAAAATAAAAAAGATGAAGATATATTCATGGTCAAATTAACAAGAAAATGACCTTTTAGCATAGTTGATGCACTAGTGCTGCTGTTACAATATTTGGCCCAAACAATAAACAGAAACAAAAAACAAAAAACAAAAACCATTTTCAATTTAGTAGGAGTATGCTGGGCAAAAAATCTCACAATAATACCCATCATTGAACATTCTGACCCACTAAATCACTTTTACATCCTTTTGAAGTCCTTCAACAAAGTACTATAGAACATACATTTCAAGCTTGCCTCTGTTTTATGATATGGATATTTGTCCTTCAAACAGAGTTGTGGCACAAAACCACTCTCGCCCTTAAGAAAAAATGTGGTTGTAAATGCATGTTGAACTCTTAGCACAAATATGCTCTTAGTATTGTATAAGATTCTCAAACTAGTGCGTTTAAGGGTGCCAAAGACTTTGGATTTTAACTTATGGTGCACGCTTGGCTTCAAGACAACATATTCTTTAGGAATTTCATGTTGGGAAACCTCCAAATCTGTTTCCAAGAAAACTCAGGTTAAATAGAAATTTTTTTATATAATGGTTGTGATTCATATGGATGCACATTAATATATATGTTTTTTTCCTAAATTTGAATAATTTATGTATTTTTTGGTGACCTTTTAGCATAGTTAATGCACTAGTGTTGTTGTTACAATATATGGCCCAAATAACAATGTTCCACCAAGGTTTGGCAAGGGAGCAAGGATACGCGGGAGCGGCCTATGCAAAAGCTCCCCGCCAATTTTTAGGAAACGTGAGGGGACGTCAAGGTCTTAAAAGCTTATAAATATAAAATATAATTTATAAATTGAGTCCACTATGAAAATTGGGTTTGAATTGAAAAGTTGCAAAGCATGATCATTGATATGAATATCATTATCTAATATCATATAAATTTAAAATTCTAATTTATAATCATACATCATACATTATGATTAAAGTTTAAACCATATTGATGTTCCACTTCCTACTATGAACAGTGAATATTGACATAAAATTATAAAAGTCAAGTCTAATAATACATCAAGAGTCAAAATTTTAGAGTCAAAATAACATAAGAACATCAACATATCGAAAGATAACCAAGCATAATTTTGCTCAAGCCTCAAGGTAATGCGCTGCTAGTCTCTGCATCTAGCTACTAAATGAATAAATAAGGATCAACCATATCACCATCTAAATCTGAATCACTAGCATTCTCAAACATGCTAAGTGGCACACCAACCAACCCCATCTGTCTCTCATCAAGTCTCTCCTCCATATCTACCTATGCATCATCCTCTGGATCAACATCCCATTGTGTTGTTGGTCCCTTCAAATACTCGGGTGTCTTCCTATGCTCAAGACGTAGGGCACTGTGCACAACAACTAACTTCTCCGCTCTTTTAGAGGTAAGCTTGTTCCTCTTGACAGAGTGGATGAAGCTATATGTGGACCAATTCCTCTCTGCTACAAAGGAACTAGGAGCGTCTTGCAAATGAAGGGACCAGGGTGAATAATGAATTAAATTTATAAGAAAACAAATTGAAACCCTAAAGTATTAAAACTAATGTTAAATTTTAATTATAAACAAAAGTTTATTTAAAAAAATCGGGCCCCTCGACCCCCCATGTTCCCCCTCGTCCCCCCACATCCCCCTCGACCCCCCACGACCCTCACGACCCCCTTTTCGGAAACGCCCCTCAGCATAAGGAAACGTCCCCTTGGCACGTCCCCCGTGTACCCTGTTTTTTGGGAGCGTGGGGAAACGACCCCTTCTCGTCCCCAAGTCCCTGGAGCACAGGGGAGCTAGAAAACTAGACCCCTAGGGGTGGGGGCGAGTCCTCGTGGAACACTGCCAAATAATAAACAGAAAAAAACCCATTTTCAATTTAGTAGGAGCATGCTAGGCAAATAATCTCACAATAATACCCATCATTGAATATTCTGACCCACTAAATCACTTTTACATCCTTTTAGAGTCCTTCAACAAAGTACTTAAAAGTTGTGAACAATGTCATAAAAATACTTCTAGCTGTAGAACAAGCATTTCAAGCTTGCCTTCGTTTTATGATATGGATATTTGTCCTTCAATCAGAGTTATGTGGCACAGAACCACTTTCACCCTTAGAAAAAATGTGGTTGTAAATGCATGTTGAACTCTCTTAGCACAAATATGCTCTTAGTATGGTATAGGATTCTCAGACTAGTGCCAGGTTTAAGGGTGCCAAAGACTTTAAATTTTAATTTTGGTGCACACTTGTCTTCAAGACAACATATTCTTTAGGAATTTCATGTTGGGAAACCTCCAAATTTGTTTCTAGGAAAACTCAACTTAAATGGAAATTTTTTGTATAATGGTTGTGATTCATATGGATGCACATTAATATATATGTTTTTTTCCTAAATTTGAATAATTTATGTACTTTTTGGTGAACCAATTTTTTTATCTGGTTTTTATCTAGTTTCGATTCGATTTGACAACAGAAAGAACTCAGGAACTTGAGAGGATAAATTAATATCCTCCCCAACCAAGTGCAATTATCGCTTGTGATGTGATTGTTGTTCGTGAGACAATTGTTGATCCGTACAACAAATGTATATATTCTTGGAATATGATCTAACTATGAATATGGAAGTGTTCAGCTATCTTTTTGAGGACATTGTATTTATGAAAATCTTGAAGTCAAATCTTTGAAATAACAAATTTATGGCAGTGGTAAGCTGGAAGTCAAATTTGAAATAACATAATTTTGGACAATTGAAAACTTCATATGTGTGTGTAGGAATTGAAATCCATGAACATAGTCACAACTCATCATATAATGCTCTAAGTTCTCCAAAACCCTAGATAGAGAAAACCTATAGAAACCTTAGCTCCACCAAAGACATTTCAAAAAGATTGATTGTTGGAGTATCTTCGGTGGAGCTAGTGTTTCTCTTGGTTTTCCCTATCTAGGTTTTTTGAAAGCATGGAGAATTATATGATAGGCTGTGATTGTGTTCACGGGTTTCATTTATTCTTTATATATATGAAGTTTTGGGTGAATGCTCCAAAAGCACCTTAAGACAAAAACACATAAAGTACAAAGAAGATTGAACGCGAGAGAGAGAGAGTAGCACTACTCTTACATCTCTAACCCAAGTATGAAAAGGAATATGCACAAGTGCATGATCGACTATAATAACAACTCACTCCTTCCTCTATTTATATGAGAGGTAAAGGGGCTTTACAATAACAAGTGGACCTAGTCCACTACAAGAAAACTTGCAAGACACAAGTAGGTCGACCCATGTGAAGCACTCTACTCTAAGTGACATGTGTGAGGCTCAAAGGTGACAATGATTAACAAGCAAGGCCTCCATGGCATGAGCACTACTCCCCAAGGTCCAACAATCCTCCAAAGGTCCAAAGCTCCAAGGCATCTCCATGGTCATGTGTCTCCTTAAGGACAATGCATATCCAGGGTCATGTGTTGCCTTAAGGACTCCCACACCTACATATCCACTCCCTCAACCCAAGAGTCCATGTGTCAAGCGTAAACCTCCATGCAAGCAACCAAGCAACCCCGTGTTATCTAGGGCTCAATAACCTCCTCTGAAATACCCAACTCTACTCCAAGCACATAAACTCCCTTCATGCATCAACAACATAAAGTCACCAAGCTCCATTCTTATCCAACACTTCGAGGAAGAATGTCTTTCAAACATCCAAACAAGGTCTAGCAGCAAATAGTAAACCACCTCCCATGTCCAAGTCCATCCTGGAAGAGCATGGTCCAACCATACACCATGCACCCCACATCTTTCATTTCTTCTTTATATATATGAAGTTTTCAGGTGAATGCTCCAAGAAACACTAGCACCTTAAGACAAAAACACAAAGAAGATTGAGCAAGAGAGAGAGAGAAAGTAGCACTGCTCTTACATCTCTAACCCAAGTATGAAAAGGAATATGCACAAGTGCATGATCAATTATAATAACAACTCACTCCTTCCTCTATTTATATGAGAGGTAAAGGGGCTTTACAATAACAAGTGGACCTAGTCCACTACAAGAAAACTTGCAAGACACAAGTGGGTCCACCCATGTGAAGCACTCTACTCTAAGTGACATGTGTGAGGCTCAAAGGTGACAATGATTAACAAGCAAGGCCTCCATGGAATGAGCAGTACTCCCCATGGTCCAACAATCCTCGAAAGGTCCACAGCTCCAATGCATCTCCATGGTCATGTGTCTCCTTAAGGACTCCCACACCTACATATCCACTCCCTCAACCCAAGAATCCACATGTCAAGTGTAAACCTCCATGCAAGCAAGCAAGCAACCCCATGCTATCTAGGGCTCAATAACCTCCTCTGAAATACCCAACTCTACTCCAAGTGCATAAATTGCCTTCATGCATAAACAACATGAAGTCACCAAGCTCCATACTTATCCAACACTTCGAGGAAGAATGTCTTTCAAACATCCAAACAAGGTCTAGCAACAAATAGTAAACCACCTCCAATGTCCAAGTCCATCATGGAAGAGCATGGTCCAACCATACACCATGCACCCCACATCTCACAAAGCACCCCCAAGGCCCAAACATGGTGTAAACATTTTAGGCTAAAAATTACGTCCCTCTCATCATAAAATCCTTTGTAACTCCATGCATATTCGGTTACAAATTTCACCCATAAGTGTCACTAATCAACGTTTCAGCTCCTCTTTTCTACAAAAAGTGAGAAGACTAACTATAAAATTACCATTAGACATTGGAGTAGAGGCTTTTTATGAAGGCGGTCTGAAAGAGACCATTTGGGGCAAGGGCAGTATCCATACTGCCTTGGTCCTCAGTTGGCATCCATACCTTGACGAAGCTTGACGAAGCTGTTTGTGAAGTGTGCTATTGCATGGATTTTGGAAGAGACTATTTGGGGTAGGCAGCATCCATACTGCTGTTGATTTGACCTGAGTTGGCATCCATACCTTCTCAGAAGAACTCCTTTGTATCATATTTATTTTCTGGGTTACTCAGCTACAACTACTTCCTGCTAGCATTTACATTTGTTCTTCAAAGTCAGTATCCAGTTCTGGTTGAAATCACTACTATTTTTTATCGTTGCTTGTCTTCATATCTTTGCTATTATTTTGTAATTATTCAAGTTTTTGCTACAGTTAGGGTCTTCTTAATTTTTGATTTTTGCTCTGCTTTATTTTTCAGATTTCAGATCTAGTTCTGGAATTTTTGGATTTCAAATTTCAGTTATAATAGGAGAATTCTGGGTTGGCTCAAATCATTGGTATTAGAATCCCAATTAATAGCAGATTCATATCAGATTTTTTGTTACAGTTCAGATTAGTTACTTATGTTCACCAATCTGTTTATCTTTCAAGGAAACCCTGTAAGCAAGACAGAGCAAAGCACAACTCAGAGATATATTGTCACCAACATACACAACAACACAGCAACACTCATAGATGCATTCATAAATGCTATATCATACATTCGTATATAATTTTATCAGCAATCTAAGTGTCATCAAGATGTGATCATTCTTGCACCTTAAGATCTGTCTCACACAGTCATTTCCTCCCCCTATTTACAGATTTTACAATATCCTCAATGTAGATTGTTTTGAAAAAGTATTAAATGATTATCTAATTTCTAACCTTTACCATCTGGCAAAGTCAAAGTTTATTTCTCCTGTCCTGGCTTGTCTTGTCTTCTGTATTTATGTTGAATGTTCTTTCATCAGTTACTGTCATAAGTTAATAATTAATGTGATTGCTAATGGATTAATGGAGTTAGTTATGGGCTAATGAAGTAACTGACCTAAGCAAAGAACATGTTAACTAAAAATTAACATGGAATCAGAGCTCAGGGGAGGACAAGCCCAAGCTGGAGTAAAAGAGAAAGCAATCACCAAGGGAAGTTCATTGACAAGTTCTCATGATTTCTGCGATGGCATATGGGAAATTTCTGAAGTTTCATGTTTCTGGGCAAGGACACTGAAGTTGAAGATTTGGGATCAAGTTTTTTTTTAATTTATTTCCTTATGGGTTCACGTTGGACATTTATTGTCCTTTGCAGGTGACGCAAATATTTTTTTTGTGAATACTCCAAGGAGTATTTCTGGGCTACGATTAGCACTACTGGGCACTCACACATGTCTAGAGTTAATTGTTTTCTGTGCTATGGCTTGGCCCTTTTGTGAGGACGCACGTAAATTGAGCAAGTTCGACCTTATCTAAGGCATGTTTTAAGTTACGGGCAACATGACTCCATTTGTGGATCGAACTACCTTCTACTTATGATTTCTTCAATACCTGCAACTTGGGATTCATACAAGCATTCCATACACATCCAAGACTCCAATGGACAGTTCAAAAACTTTCATGCTACAGGTCTGAAGTATTTTGATGATTGAAGCTGTTTTACTCCTTCCAAGCGTATTAGAGTTCTTGAACGTTTGAAGTTGTGCGAAAGGATATTGTTCCAGCATGATTCAGCCCCAACTTTAATAACTTCACTGTGTAATGCTCACAAAATGTATCTCTTTGCAAAGCAATTTGACTTTAAAAATTCTTGACACTAAATTCTATTACAAACCTAAGACAGTTTGTGGAGGCAGTTCAGTCCTGTATCAGGACAAAACTGTAGCAGCATTTGAGGCATGTTTTAATATAGACCTGAAGCATCGGTGACCAGTGCTGAGGCCTAAACAGACATATATAGCAGTACTCAAATCAACAATTTGAAGACCATTCCATGGGCAAATCTGTGGTATTCCAACAATGATTTGTCACTATACTAAACAACACTTTAAATATTGTAGCAGAATTGATGAAGGTCGAAGATTGACAATCTATCCTAAATTGAAGCAATAGGCATTGGATAATCCTTTTTCTATGAAGTGTCATCTTAAAGACGAAATTCTTGAACTGATACTCCAGTAGTTACTACATCCACATCAATCCTTGAGATTGTATCAGTGTCACATTTTCTCCATGGAGATTCAGTTGCCAAACAAGCAAGGGTTGCAGAGGACAGAGGTATTGCTGCCTAAAATAGTAATCAAACTTTGTTTGAAGTCAGATTGACCAAATGCGGCAGAGTGTAAGAATTAAGAACATTTGGTTATCAGTGTATTCTTACAGTGCCCATTTGAAATGACTCTTTGTGAGCCTGAACTTCTCATGATGAGCTTATGGGACAGTTCTGAGAAGTTCAGGCTTGGGATTCTGACAAGCATTCCGTACACATCCAAGACTCCATTGGCAGAACGTTTGGATCAGCTATAGGGAACTATAAAAATTAGAGTAACTGAACTATCAATACTCCCTATTTATTCCCAACTGCCTTCAGATCTTCAAGCCAAAATATTTCAAAAAGCAGAAAATGGTGCTCACAAGTGTATTGTAGCCACCAATATTGCTGAGACATCGCTTACTGTTGATGGCATCTTATATGTGATTCATACTGGATATGGAAAGTTGAAAGTGTACAATCCAAGAATGGGTATGGATGCTCTTCAGGTTTTTCCTACAAGTAGAGCTGCAGCATATCAATGTGCTGGTAGAGCAGGTAGGACAGGTCCTGGGACATGCTGTCGTTTGTACACTGAGACAGCATATCAGAATGTAATGCTGCCAAATAATGTGCCTGAAATCCAACGTACCAACCTTGGAAATGTTGTTTTACTACTCAAGTCGTTGAACATTGAAAACCTTTTGGATTTTGATTTTATGGATCCTCTTCCACAAGACAATATTCTCAATTCAATGTATCAGCTTTGGGTACTTGGTGCACTTGATAATGTGGGAAGATTGACTACTCTTGGAAGGAAGATGGTTGAGTTTCCTCTTGATCCTCCCCTTGCAAAAATGCTATTAATTGGGGAACAACTTGGCTGTGTCAATGAAGTCTTGACAATTGTTTCTATGCTTTTTGTTCCTTCTGTTTTTTTCTGTCCTAAAGACAGGGCTGAAGAAAGTGATGCAGCAAGGAAAAGTTTTTTGTGCCTGAGAGTGAGGAGTATCTATTCAACCAAAAATGCATTGGGCTTGCACTTGTGCACATCCCATTAAGATTATAAGTTCATGCCATATAAGTGGGGCAGACATGTTAATGGTGCATGGCTTGCCAACAACAAAATCTGAGAGCATGAAGTCTGCTATCACAAGAGGTACTATGCTCTGAGGCGCAAATCCTCTAGGAATCGTTTGGCAGGTTCTGCCTTTTTATTATTGCAAATGAGGATGATAAAGTTTGCAAGCACAAAAAGTATGTTGCTGTCAAATTGTGGCTGCTTAGGAAGGACATATTAAATGGTAGTGGTTCCAACCATGCGAGGCAGCCCAGGATAGACATATTAAACCCCAGTGGCTCTAACCTGGATCCCCCAGCTGGTAGATTTATGATCGTTGTATTGGCAAGAGGACGGCCTAGCAGAAAAATACCAAAATAGAAGAAAAAGTGAGAAAGAAAAATAGAAACGAAATGGAATTATATTAATGACATTCATGGCCAAAACAGGTCAATGCAATGAGTAGATTCAGGGGTGAAGATTTTTCACCAAGAATTCTCCAAAGTATCACCCCCTGTTTCAGTCAATGTATACTTGAGATGTGGATTTCAATACTCCTCAATCTTCTGAAGACAAGATTGAGAATGTTTTGGTATTTTCTTATCATGTCATGACTACATTTAAGAAATCAATGAATCTTCTAGAAATACAAGTGTGTAAAATCTGTTCTAAATCTGCTCTACTTCATATGAATGCTGGAAATGGTGAACCAATATAAATGTTGGAAATTATCCTCTCTCCCCATCTCCCACCCTTGCAATACTTGCTTACTCTCTCTCTCTCCCACTCCCACTCGTTTCCTAGATAATATTTGCTCACTCTCTTCCCCTTACCCCCACCCTCATTTCCTAGATAATATTTGATTTACACTCTCCCCCCACCTCCACCCTTATTTCCAATATCTGTTCACTGGCTCTCCCCCACCCACACCCTTAATAAGATTTGCTCACTCTCTCCGCCCATGAGGGTGGGGAAGAGAGATGAGGGTTGGGCAGCCAGGGAAGAGGGGGGCAGCAAATATGATAAATAATATATGTTCACTCTCTCTCTCCATCAGATTGACCAATTAGACAGGATTTGCCAGCTATGCCATTTCCTAGAGATTGAGATTGAGGAGCACTTCATCTTCCATTGCCTGGTTTAATATGAGGTCTGAGGATGCTTCCGTGATCTTTTTAGAGAGACACAGATACTTGGCAGTTTCTTTAAGTACCCTGAACAGATATGCTTTGTCTTATACATGCAGGAGGCCCTTTGTCTCTGCTCATCTAACCTCCAGCCACATCAGCATCCTTGACCAGCTCACACCCAGCGGATCACTTCCTTTATTATGGTGCTCCTGACTAGGTGCACTGAGTGGCAGATGGATAGAGATGACCCCTTTTCAGTGAGGACTTGGGGTACTGTTTTTAGTATTTATTTTGCAAGTCTGAGCAAGAATCTGAGATAAAGGTTGGCAGAAATATAGCAACCAGTGATGGCATGATGACAGTAATATGGATAAGGCAGATATATCAGTGAGCAGTGACTATATTCTTGACTTATTTGGGGCATAGCAAGGCAGTGACACGTTAACCTTTTGACTGTGTTGACTAAGGACTAGTGAGCAGTATGGCAATAGGGCTTTGACAATATTATGTGGCAGAATAAACCTTCAGAAAGGAAATCACCTTGTGTGGAATAATGTCCTTGACCTTCATAGCAACAATGAGATAGCATGGCAACAATCTACAGAACTTGGTTATATTGTGGCTGAGAAATACTTTGATTTGCATTGCTTGGATTTTCTCTAGTTTATCTAAAGTATAGCAGAAGAGATTCGGAACAGTACCAATAAGGACTATGAATCAGTATTAAGACACCTGCGGCTCAGTCATATTTGTAGCTGTCAGTTCAAAAGGAACAGAGCAGTCCTCTCCGAGTTAAAATCCAAAGCAAGTCCCTTAATATCTTCATTTAGTTAGAAATATTTATGATATCAAGGTATGATTCTGCCAAGTTGAATTTATTATTGAATGGTTACGCATGTGAGAAAGATTGTCCGGGCATGTTTGCTGATGGAGTTGCAGCAAGATGAGGGCAGATTGATGAAGACTGAACTGAAGTAAGACTTCAGAGGGAGCTATAGAGTCTAGACTCTCTAGCAGAATAACTTGATGATAAAGACAAGTCATGTCCATTGATTATGATGACTCTGATGATGCCTTTAGCTGTATTGATGACCTTGGCATATGTGCCTAAGGGTCTATAGTAGAAAAAGGACAGGTTGCAGGTGGCTCATTGATTATGTTGAGAGGAAATTATGAACTAGCCAAGTTAATTGAATTATAAAGACACCATTACTGATGATGCCTAATTAATGACCCTCTCATTTATTAATATAAAAGGGAGTTGACTTTTAAAGTCAAGATAGAAAGACCTAGCCTTGTTTTTTTCTACAGTTAAAGGTCCAATGAGAAGGAAAAGCGACGGGTCTGCACATGTATATCTTGTGGAATCCCTGGGGTTCTTGATAAACACCTTATCAGCCATATGTTCTTGGCATTCCAGTTCTATAAAGGAGCATGAACTTTTCAACTTTGTTCTTGTTTCTTTAGTTCTCTCATTTCCGGTGGTGCAATGTACCATTATCTTCTCCAACCAGATCATGAGCTAGTGTACAAAATTAAATATACTTTGCATTCTCAATTATATCCTTAAGAAATTGGTGGCTATAAATCTAGCATGTAGAGACTGTTTGTGGAATATTAGTGTTGTGGATAATTTTGATCCCATTTTGAAAAGGATTTCCCAACATGGAAGAGATTACTATGGATGTTGTTTCAAGAAGTAATGCTTGAAGGAAAGCCATTAAACCATTGATGGAAATTATAGGTTTAGTATGTGGGAAAGAACAAAATGGTGCAATTAATATCAAGTCATCATTGGAAACTATTCTGAGGCAACTACCATTCTATATGCTGAAAGTCATCTTATAGAACAGATCTTTTTAAAATGTCTCAGTTTGGATTGGAACTGGAAGAGTCTTGGGAGCAGTGGCTATTATTTCAATTAAATAAATTTCACTCAACACTCTGTATTTATAAATACAAGACTACAGTCAATGCATTCCAAGCAAATGGGGATTTGAGTTCGAATGAAGTGAATAAAAGAACACAACCCAATAAGCATTTTTCTTTTATATCGTATATGGGACATCATGCATCCATAAGGAGATCAACACAATTCTTTCATTCAACTTAAATGTTTGGAATGAATTAATGCAGAGGCCAGCCGCCATTTCTATCAGTATGAAGTTATAATTCCAACTAGAAGATTGTAGCATCACCATTGCTACATGTTGAACACTTTCTCGACTACTTTATATTTCAGGCTATAATATAAGCCCGTGAAAATTCTAGATCTAATGAAGCAGGATGAAGAATGCTCTGCTTGTGGTGTTATATTGCATTGAACTACAAAAACTGGGATTTTTTTGCGAAGATGGGAGAAGTTCAACAATGCAGGTTCATCCATCAATCATCTAGCATGATAACTATGACAACATCTACCAGCAATAGGTTCCTAGACTATATGAAGGTCAAGATTATTGTTCATCATCTTTCTTATTGGACTATCTTCAAATACAATGGTGCATATATCTATATAATTTCCATCTTCAGTGGATCCAGATATCAAGGGATTAGGAAGCAAATTTAGAACAAGGCAACAGTAATTGTGGTAGAGAGACTTTGAAGTAATACTCAAAGAAACTTACAAACACAATTTTGACAAAATGCTATATTTCTACAATTTGGATATTCAGATTCATTTAGGAAACCAAATAATAAACGTGCAATGGGTGAGAATTCCCTCCCAAATGGGGATGAATTCACCCCTAAATAAACACACGATACAAAGAGGCCTATGATGGGCTACACTTCAAGAGTGCTAGCTACTATACATGCCTACTAGTCATGTTAATTTCTTTCCCAAATACATTACTTATGAAAAAAGACCTCTAAGAGATAGAATTTCACAAGCTATGAGAGAAGGGACTTAATACATGTTCCATATTATGTTATCAAAAATATCTCATTCCCAGGGACAAAGATATTAAAGGCTTGTTTTCAATGGTCCAATTTGAAGAAAACCTCAGAACGATACCAGAAAAATGTCCAAGTGGAAAAATGATAAATCTGCCATCGTTGTTCGTTCTCAGATTCGACTTTTTTATGGTACCCACAATGTCATGCGTAATGAAAAGTGTTTTGGTAGTATTAATAAGTCTATGCTGTCTAGGCTAGCAACGAAACACATCAGAAAGCTACATTAGATTTAATCTTACCAAACTTGAAGCAGGAAAACAACTGTCATCAAATATCAAATTAAAATAGGATGGAACAAGCTAGGCATCAACAAAGCATCAAGGGACCCTTTAATCTGCATGACATCATACTTCATAGCAATATCAATGTAGAAATATTGTTTGCAGAAAGATGTTGAGTACTATAGGGATCATGACAGCTCTTTATTTAAATAAATTCTAAATATCAAGGCAGTTACAGCAGCAATACTTCTGTAGAATCCCAAGATCTTGCAGGTTTCTATACACGTCAACTAGAAACTAGTAAAGGGCAGAAACAATGTGCCAATTGAGAATCCAAGAATGTTGAACTAAAGCCCTTGAGGCATTTCCTTCCAGGTAAGGTAAAATGTTAGACTTTTTATTGCTAAATGTGACAACCTAAGGCTCTAGTGTAGTTTATTGGAAACAATGATTAAATTCTGAAGAGTGCAGATGACATTGGAAAACTTAGTTGCATGATTGAAGACATATAATGAACAAACAAAATATGAGTAGGGTTATCAAAGAACAGAGTGTGCATCTTAAATCTGTGACATAACATTTTAGGAAGTGAGCTAAGAACATGTTTAGAATTACAACATTCCTGTAAGCCCAATTCGACCTCTGATTCAATAATACACACCAAGGCTCTTCTTTGACATGCGAATTACAGTAGTTGTAGTGGAGATATAACCTTGAGTTGGCCCATCTTCCTAGTATACTGATTCGATGATAAATTGATAATACAATTTCTATATTTGATGGCAAGTTTAAATCAGACTGAACTGTAATATGATCTATCTTCTCCCTTGATTGATGGACAAGAAAGGATCCAATCTATGACTACTAGATGGAAATCAATGGAAGAAAATTGAAGATCAATATTTTTCCACAATGCTTAGTGTTCATGCATGTAATTTGTTTAGGGAAGATGATGCCATACTAGAGGGATGCCTTGATTTATAAGAAAGTTCAATGGTTTTTTGGATTTGTTCAAAGCAGGGGAAATGTGGCTCTATAGTGAAAGGATAAACTTCAGATGACCATGGTAAATAGATCTCTTGTAAATGAGACTATCCAGTGAGAGAATATCATGTCCATTAGCACTCTACTAAAACCAAGCTCAAATTATCGAAGGTGTTCAAATGTCAAGGACAAGAGAGATATTTCTTTTTGCAGCTTTGGAGAGTAATCTAATGCTGTCAATATTTGGATAGGCTCCAAACACCAGGTATGTAATTTCACCTAAAACCAACCAACCCTAATAAATTGAGTCTGATATTTCTTCTAAGGTTTGTATTCTACTCTCCAAACCTTGATAATGCTCCTAGGGGTTGTCCTCTACTCTATGATAAGAAACTAATATAACAAGCTCTATGGTATAACGTGGCAAGGGTAAATGGAATTCTCATGATCTATAAGTAGAGTTTGAGGATTTCATAGCTTGTATTATGAGATAAGTGTAATATACCCTATAGAAACAAAGATAAATGCAAATAACATCCATATATTTAGTATAAAGTAATAACAATACTCAATGCAATTGTAATGGTAACTGTTGTCGCACAGATTGTCACGACAACGCTCAGACCGAGGGTTGTCACCCTGATCCCCGATCTCTCCGTTTAAGCCTGTCTCCCGCGGCTAAGGGGGGTAGACCCTATGGGATAATGATGACCAACTGGGGACCAGTTCGGTTTGGGAGACAAGAGGGGCAACAAGCACTTAATTGATTTTATTAAGTTAATAGGCCAGTGTCTTTAGAAGCTAATGATTAAATGATTATTTATTGAATATTGCAGAAATATAAACCATGTAGAACAATCATTTATCATCAAATAACCCAAGCGATGTAAGATTTTCAACAAATGCACAACGCCTTAACGGTGATCCAGCAATTAAACTTAAAGAAAAATTAAATGCTTTAAATGATCATAAAATTTAGATGTTGATCAGTTACCACTCTCACATAGCTAACTTTAACTAAACATTTAAGTGCATTTAGCTATAGAGAAATGGAACATAAACACTGCAAAGTCACCAAAAATGACATTGTCAATTTTTTACTAAGCTTTTTCAAATTTATTTTTTTTTTTTGTAAAAACATTTTTGTATTTTTCAGATAAAACTAAATGAAACTTTTAACAAAAATCCAAATAATATTAAAATCTAAACTAAATTAAAAGAAATCTTTTTTATTTTATTTTTTAATGAATTTTTTATTTTTATTTGGTTTTTGAAAATTAAAACTATAGAAAAAAAATTGAATCTGAATTAATAATCTAACTCCAAACTTTTTCGCATAAAAAATAAATAAATAAAATTGAATTTTTTTTTTTTTACTTCAAAAAAATTCCAAATCTAAACTGAATTAAATACCAAAGAATCTTTATAACTATAAGGAAAAATTAAACTCTTTATGCTTTTTTATAATTTTATAATTTTTTTAGTTTTTTTTTTTTTGCTTATTTTTTTTTATTGGTTTTTTTTTAAAATCAAAAAGTTAAAACAAAGACTAGGAACTTAAGTACTCTAATTTCTAATACCAAAAGCTAATCTAAATTTTTAAACCTAAAAATTATAATTATACATATATTAACCTAAGTAAAAAGAAAATAAAAATGAAATTCAATATATATCTAAACACTAACCCCTAACTAAAAGAAGTATATATACAAAACTAAACCAAAAGATACAAATTTAAAATCATGAAATAATAAAAGGCCAACGTAACACCTAAAAATAATGAGAAGTGGAATACGTGAGTTGAACCTAAACTAACAAGCAATACCTTAAAAAATCGAAATATTTTGTTGTTTTTCTTTTCTTTTTTTCTTTTGCAGGCTTGCGTGAGATTTGAATGTCGGGCACGGAGGGTTTGAAGGCTGTGGTGTTCGCTAGAAAACATAGAAGATAGGCAGCATGCAGAGCGCAGATGGGCAGCTCGTATGGCAGACAGAAGGAAAAAAGAGTTGCGGTAAAGACAAAACAGCAGAGGGTAAAAGAGCAGGACGCTGGTTATGGCAGCATTGAAGCTGTGGGAAAAGAATTCCAAACGTATTGTGAGTTTGCAGGTGCTGGAGCAGCGTGCAAGGAATCCGCAGGAAGTAATGCTGAAGAGAAATGCGGAAATGGAGCTGTGAGGAGACAAGGATTTGATTTGCAGCAGAGTGAGAGGAGCTCTAAATATTTTCCAGAAATCTTGACAAAAATTTTTAACTCACTCTCCTTCAGATTTCTTGAAACCCTCATAAAAAAATTTAGATCTGAAAATGAATGATTTTAAAACCCTTGGAATGCAAGATTGTTGGTTGACATTTTTGGAAAGCAATTTTAAATGAAACCCCAGCAAACGGATAGCTTGGAGAATCTCGAATTTCTTCAGCAAAAAACCTGCAAGAACTGATCTTGAAGCCAGATCTTACCCTCCAGGGCCTAGATCTGGCTTCAAACAAAAATTTCTCCTCAGACCTGTAACCTGCAACCTGTAATGGCAAAACAGAACACCCAAAGATAATATGTGCAAGAAACGAAACTAAAAACCCTAACTAAATAATTACAATATTCACAAAATGCAGAGTCTAAAATAACCAGATTTCTCGTTATGCCACATAAATATTTTCAGAATTTAAATTTTAATGTGAGATACTTCAGAAAACCCTGCATGCATTCATTAAAAAAAAATCAAATGATAACCCAGGATTAAAAACTAGCTGGGCTCTTTCAGAAAACACAATCCGGGAGTTGGCTGGTTCAACCGAGAACTTCCCCTAACGCCCAGTAAACTCAAGACTTAAGATTTCCTGCACAGCTTAAAATCAACCATTAACATAGAGGGAGAAAACAATAATGAAATCTAGATCAAATGGAGATACCTGCCATTATATTTCAGAATCTAAACTATCGTTCAAACCCCAAAGATCAGACAAGATACCTGTGCCTGAATTAATCTTCATCAAGCTATTATCAATGACTGAAAATAAGATTATGCAGAAAAATAAAACAATCTTACAGCATTTCCAGAAGAGTAACACCAGCAAGATTTTCAACCCCAAAGTCTTTCTTTATTGCACAAAAAATGAGAGAGCTTTCTTTAGCACCAAACTCTCAGATCCAATCTGATCTCAAATGACCCCTAGCACTCTATTTAAAGGAGAAAATCCCAACGGCTAGTTCGAGTGATCCATGTCAAACTAATCTCGACCGCCGATGAGGATCAAGATTTCTTTTAATCTCATCCGTCGAATTTTTAAATGCATTTTAATATATTAAAAAATTAAAATTTTGCATTTATTTACTCAAAAATTTGACTTATTATTATTTTTTATTTTTTTTATAATTTTTATTTATTTTTATTTTATTTTATTTTTTAATTATTTTTTAAATTTTATTATTATTTTATTTATTTTATTATTTTATTATTTATTTTTATTATATATATTATATATATATATATATATATATATATATATATATATATATAATATATATATATATATTTAAGTATGGGGGATTATATATATATATTATATATATTATTGTTTTTAATTTTTATTTTTAAATGGATTATCGAACTTAGCCTTTGGAAAAATCACCTAGGACCTAGGACTTAGGACTCATGAGGGGATTAAAAAACATTTTCTAACCCTCAAGACACTTTACATCATGACTTTTACAATTTTACATTTCAAAGGGGGAAAACCCATTTGACATAGACCCTCATAGACCACCCAGTGCTGCGACCAAATATAATCTAGTATATTAACACACTAGGATTCCTCTAAGATTCTAATGAAAAAATTCATTCCGGCTTTAGGGTTAGGCTGAAGGAAAACTCTGTCGATCATGGATCGGTGAGACAAAAACCCTTCCGGAACATAGATTATCACTAGAAAATTAGGTCCACCTAGGCAATTTATATACATGACTCAAATCTGCTAAGATTATTTACAATTTACACATGCAGACTCGGTTTACAAAACAATATGATCAGGCTGATGATGATAGGCACGGACACGTTGCTCAATCGCTATCCCTTTTGCGAAAAAGGGGGTGTACTGCTAATAGGTAGTTGACACGTAGTGGTCAACAGAACCTACAGTGCAGTTTAGATGAGGAGATCTTCGGGTCCATGCAGGTCAAACTTTACTTCTGTAGTTGCAGCTTCAGTTTCCGCAGCTTCCTTCAAACTAGGGCAGCTGATATCTTGCAAACCGTCTATCGGATTGACTTGATTCCACCACCAAAAGTTGCGGCTTTCAGAGGAGGTTCAGATGAACCTACAGTGCAGTTCAAATGAGGAGATCTTCTAGTCTACGCAAGTCAAACTTTACTTTTACAGTTACAGCTTTAGTTTCAGCAGCTTTCAGCTTCACATGTGTGAGGGAGAGACCCTTTTCTGCGCAATAGAGAAGAGACTCTTTTCTGCGCAGTAGAGAGAGAGATGTGATGAGATGAGTGAGTGAAAATGAGGAAAAGTCCTCTTGTATTTATACACAAATGATGATGTTTGAATAGATGCGACTGTTGGGCTTTTGATCCTACATGAGTTGTAGGTCGGTTTGATAATAATTCCATAATCAAAATAAATTCATATCTCCATGAATACTTATCGGAATCGGATGATATTTATATCAATCTTACACCTCTCAACGAGAGGAATCTAATAAAAATATTATCAGCCATGAATAAGATGACTAACATGAAGTTTTCGCCCTAGTTGCCAATTTTAACACTCCCTCTCAACTAGGGAGAACTTCATCTGCAATCTGTCTATCGGTTGTCACTATTCATCCATCAAATGCACTGCCCTATACAGCCTGACCCTTGCCCTGCTTTGCTCTATTCTGCCTGTTCTACTTTGTCTTGTTCTGCCATGTATTGATCTGTATTGTTCTGCTCTGTTCTGCTCTGCTCTTGCATTGTTCTGTTTTGCTTTGCTTTTGTCTGAATTATGAAGAAGAAGAAATGATCGAGGATGTATCATATTGACTCAAAGTCAATCTCAGAGTATGTACCACTAGTCCTAGACCAGTCTCAACTGACCCGAAGTCAGCATCATAGTATCTACAACTCCTACCACTGGTCCTAGACCAATAACATCCTCCACTGACTCAAAGTCAATCTCAGAGTGCGTACCACTGGTCCTAGACTAGTCTCAACCAACCCGAAGTCAGTGCCATAGAATGTACCACTCCTACCATTGGTCCCAAACTAGTATCATTGATCCAAGATCAATGGAGGTCATCCTAGCGTAGGGAGTATGGTAGATACAATGATGCGTCCATCGGTACTACTATGGTCCCTAACTTCATTTCCTTGCTCATTGATCAGATGAGAGGTACTTCCCATGAATCCCAGACTGCATGGGTAGGATGTCTCGACAGGAGAAATTAATCAATCTCGTCCTCACAGGAGAACACATCAATCCTGCTACAATCACCATGGAGAACACATCAATCTAGGCCGCCATGGAGAATGTTAGTGTCAGTCTTTCCAGCCTTCCTCCAGTGATCAAATATGCTCTTACAAAGTGATTTTGAAGTGTCAAGGTCAAATTTTGTCATTTCGGTGAGTCTTCAAGCAAAATTTGGTCACTAGGCATTAGGTCTAGGGTTTGCTCTCACTCTTTTCAAAGTTGCTCAAATGCAAATCTATGTCACTATTCAGCTGAGTCTATCATCATTCATAGGGTTTTCATTATCATCTCAGTGTCTAATGAGTCATTTTACACCTTGTTCATGCTTCAGTTGCACCTAGGTAAGGTCATTTCCCTCTCCT
>APFE030087257.1:186894-213353 GCA_000404065.3 Pinus taeda
GTTTGCTCTCTTTAGCTCTCTTTCTTTCATTCCTGACCATCCACTTCAGTTAAAGGCATCAATACTGTCTCCTACCTCACCCCAAGGAACCCCCTGCAGAAACTGTGTCCCATCCCCGCACCCAAGAGTCCTCAATTTGCCACCAAAAACCCAAAAACCCCAAAATCAATCTTTCTGATCAGTTTACTAGCCTAATATCAGTGTTACCTTATTGGTCATCTCATCTATTGGAGATTTTACGAGATAGACCGGAGAGAGCCTACTCCTGCCTCGTAGGGCTAGCTACGAGGCTAAATGGTTTGATGTAGCCTTGAGGTTTACCTGTCTTAGCTTGAGGTGAAATTTCAAGCACTATCAGAGAACACATCATTCCAAGCCTCACAGGAGAACACATCAATCTTGCTACAGTCGCCATGGAGAACACATCAATCCAGGCCTCACAGGAGAACACATCAATCCTGCTACAGTCGCCATGGAGAACACATCAATCTAGGCCGCCATGGAGAATACATCAATCCAGGCCTCACAGGAGAACACATCAATCCTGCTACAGTCGCCATGGAGAACTAATCATCCTGCTACATAGGAGAGCGAATCATCTTGTTCCACAAGAGAGCGAATCATCTTGTCCCACAAGAGAGCGAATCATCTTGTTCTAGTGCGCACCACCAGGGGAGGGTGAGTCACCCTGTGGTCGTATGTTGCTCTAGTAAGAAACGCAAGCCCTCAGAGCTCCCAGAGCTCAATGTATGCAACATGCAGGACACTTGTACAAGGCTTTCTTGACGACTCCAAGTCGTTTGGGAAAATCACAGATTAGATCTTTCCTCGGGGCTTTGACAAGGTGTATCGACTTGTACATCATCTTAATGCAATGGAACCTCCTTTATCATCAACTTACCATATCCTAGATGATTTCTATCGGCTGGAGCAATTGACGAATATGGGATTCCTCAATAATCGAATCCCACCTCTGGTTGTTATAGATAAACACAATCGTATGTGTTCAAACAACTCACTGAAGAGCTTCCCGAACCAAGTAGCTTCATACGAGTTCATACTCGTAGATATGTATCCGGTCTCGGCGGTGCTTATGGCAATCAACTTCTGCTTCCTGCTCATCCATTATATCGAAGCAGAATCCAAAGAGAAACAACACTAAAAGTGCTCCAGTGATCCTCCATACTACCTGCCTAATCATCATTCGAATAATCATGCAGTTTCATATTTACGGCAGTGTATCTCAATCCATGAGAGATTGTGTCCTGAAGACATCTCAGAAGATTCTTGGCACCAATCTAGTGAAGCTCAACCAAATATGAGCTCACAATGCTAACTGCAAAACATATGTTCGGACGGAGGTTCACCAAGAACATCAATGCAAATGCGTTTTTGAAACTTAGAGGCATTTCCCAAATCTGGTCCGACATCACTACCATATCACTTTTGAAAGTTAAGATCCTCAAGGTAGTCATAGGCTTGCAGTCCATCATACCAAATTTTTTCAGAATCTTCACCACATATTTTCCTTGACATAGGAAAACTTCCCTTGGCTTCTGCCACACTTCAAGTCCTTGGTTCTTCATTTCAAATTCAGAAGCCAACTCCCTCTTACATTTGTGAATGAGAGGGTCTGCACCTGTTAGAAAGAGGTCATCCACATACAACACCAGTATGAGAGGCTTGTCATCTTCAACCTTAAAGTAAAGGGTAGGATTGGCTTCACTCCTAGTGAATCCCAACTTCATCAAGTAGTTATCGATCCTTTCATACCATGCTCGGGGTGCTTTCTTCAGCCCATAGAGAGCCTTCTTCAACCTGAATACATGAGATTTTTTATCATAAATCTCAAATCCTTTGGGTTGATCCACGTAGACCTCTTCTTTGATTGAACCGTGAAAGAACGCGATCTTGACATCCATCTGATGTAGGTTCCATCCTTGTGAAGCCGCACCAGCTATGATTGAGCGGATGGTCGTATATCTAGCAACAGGTGCAAATATCACATCATAGTCTATACCTTCCTTATGGGAGAAACCACGAGCAACAAAACGAGCCTTACACTTTTCCGTACTTTCATTTGTTGCATGCTTTATCTTGTAAAGCCATTTAAAAGTGACAATTGTCTTGTCTCGGGGTTTGGGAACTAATTCTCAGACATCATTCTCCATAATAGACTCATATTCTTTGGTCATAGCATCCTTCCATACTTGATGCTTGACAGCATCTGAGAA
Source organism: Pinus taeda (assembly GCA_000404065.3). Classification (NCBI taxonomy): domain Eukaryota; kingdom Viridiplantae; phylum Streptophyta; class Pinopsida; order Pinales; family Pinaceae; genus Pinus; species Pinus taeda. The sequence goes on from APFE030087257.1 coordinate 189,129, forward strand.
TGATGGAGGCTCATTTTGTATGATCGTGCTCATGATGGTCAGGTATCCCTTATACCTGTTAGGTTTCTTACTTTCACGGAAGGTTCCTCGGGGTGCAACATGTTCTTCAGCATCATCAAGTATCGCCCTAAGCCATGAAGGCCTCTTCCTAGAAGAGGAAGGCTCAGGTGGATAAATAGGATCCATGGGTTCCTCCACATCAAGCATTGTTACATCATCTACCCATAGAGATAGCTTCCACAATCATACGGTTCTTCCTTTCCGCCACACCATTTTGCTCAGGAGTATGTGGTGTAGTATTCTCCCTTTGAATGCCAGCCTCAGATATGCTTGAGTGAACCAACTGTAATATATCGGAGGTCCTACTTTGGCTTGAGGGGAATGGTCCCCTTTGGAGCTTTCCTTCAGCACATCCTAGACATATACCTTCTTTCTCTACTCGGAATTCGAGCATCACTGTCATCATTTGTCTTACATCAAGTAGAGCTTTATAATGAAGGTGGGTAAACCTCCGATGCCAAAGTTCAGGCTAAAGACATGTGTCATAATACATGACACCTAGCGGACTTCCATCGACCTGATATAACGAATCAACACGAAACCTAAGAGAAAAGGCATCTTTAACATTTTTGTTCCATATACGTACCTTGCCATCGCTGAAGGTTACCTTGTAGCCTTTGTCTTTCATTCCCGAGATGGACACCAGGTTCTTTTTGGAGGTCAGGTGCATTTAATACATCCTGGAATTTCTAGCCTTCTTGAATGCTTGTCCTCTTCCTTAATTCCCAGCTCTCCTCTTACCTTTTCTATTGAATTTCTCATTCCTTTGATTGCCATCAGAGGGATTTTGATCATCATCCCAGTGTGGGTTTTTTCTATCAGGACACTCCCTTGCATAGTGGCCTGCTTTATCGCAGATGTAACATTGTCCTTTTCTTCCACCCATAGGTCTAGCCTTTCCTTTTGATTTAGTCTCAGAATTATTTCTTTTCTTAGCATGAGAAGAAAAGGCAGTATGAGGACCTTTAGGCATGGGCATTTCTTGCTCTTCTACCCTTGTTTCTTCTTGAATGCATCTAGCCATCAATTCCTCGAAACCAGGAATTACATTATTGTTTAGAAGAGTAGTCTTGAACATGTACCATTCAGATGGTAATCCTCCAAGATTCGTGAGTGCCATTTCTTTGTCAGTAATAGTCTTCCCAATAGATAGGAGATCGTTCTTGATCTCGGTGATTCTTAAGAAGTATGCTTGCATACTCTCATCTTTACCCTTCTTGATTTCCCTCAGCTTATTTCTAAGAAACAAAACTTGATTTGCATCATTAACTTTAAATAAACTCACCAATCTATCGTAGATTTCCTTGGAGGTGTCCAGCTCAAAGATGTAGGCCACCAAGTGCTTGTTGATAGAGTCCCGGATGATCTTCTTTGTTTTGACTTCTTTGTTTTTCCATTTGTTCTAGGCAGCAAAGGATGCATTTGATGGAGGCTCAACAATATTGCCTCTTACATGGTCCAGGACTCGATCTTCTAGGGTTAGATCGATATACATCTTCCATTCGTGATAGTCAGCTTTCTCATGGAGCTTTTCCTCAGCGGGAAAGAGTGATGAGGACCCCATAGTTCTTTTAGGATATCCTTGCCAATCTTCTCTTCGGTGATTGCTCTTGCTCTTGATTGAGCTTTGTCTTCACCTCAGCTCTGGTACCATGTTAAGTTATGGTATGTTCTATGCTTATAACAATTTACTTCTTTTTCTTATTATATTCCACAGATTAGCAATCACATGTACATAAAGTAAAGTGTAGATAGAACATTAAACAATTGATAGAAAACAAGCCAAGACAAGAGACACAAGATGTGGCAGCTAGCCAGGGACAAACCCCACAATGTGTGGGGAAACCCTATGATCAAATCTTCTTTTATCTTCAATAATTCAGCAGAGAAAAATAGTAGAAATAAATCTGATTTATATCAGCAGTAGCAAACCCTAGATCAGCAACATCAACATCAACAGCTTCATCATCAAACTAGGGCAGACGATATCTTAGAAACCTACTGTCAGATCGGCTTGATTCCACCACCAAAAGTTGTGATTTTCAGAGGAGGTTTAGATGAACCTGCAGCGCAGTTCAGATGAGGAGATCTTTTGGTCCACGCAGGTCAAACTTTAATTCTGCAGTTGCAGCTTTAGTTTCAGCAGCTTCCTTCAAACTAGGGCAGTCAATATCTTGCAAACCGTCTATCGGATTGACTTGATTCCACCACCAAAAGTTGCATCTTTCAGAGGAGGTTCAGATGAACCTACAACGCAGTTTAGATGAGGAGATATTCTAGTCCATGCAAGTCAAACTTTACTTTTGTAGTTGCAGATTCAGTTTCAGCAGCTTCTGGCTTCACATGTGTGAGGGAGAGACCCTTTTCTGCGCAGTAGAAAAGAGACTCTTTTCTACGCAGTAGAGAGAGAGAGATGTGATGAGATGAGTGAGTGCAAATGAGGAAAAATACTCTTGTATTTATACACAAATGATGATGTTTGAATAGATGCAACTGTTGGGCTTCTGAGCCTACATGAGTTGTAGGTCAGCTTGATAATAATTCCATAATTAAAATAAATTCATATCTCCATGAATACTTATCGTAATCAGATGATATTTATATCAATCTTACGAGAGGAATCTAATAATAATATTATCATCCATGAATAAGATGACCCACATGAAGTTTTGGCCCTAGTTGCCAATTTTAACACTTTGCGAACTAGTGTCCGAGGAAGAGGAGTAAGGAAGAGGCTTTTGACTCGAAAACAGCACCAGCGAGGGCAAAGAAAGAAGTCGAGGAAGATGACGATTATGCCATGAGTGCTCATGTGCCAGTTGAGAAGAAGTGGGGAGACATCGAGCTGTAGTCAGGAGGACTACAGGTGATGAGGAGCAGGATCCTTGAGGTACTCAACCTCTTGGATTATACCTTGGAGTACCAGGACTGGCAGAGATGTCAGTAGACGGATGTGGATGAATCGGCAGAGAGTGTTACAATGCAGGAGTCCCCGGGTAACACGAGGCTAGCATGCTGCAACAGTGCGAGAGGCACGGGAGTGTTGCAACGGTGCAGGATGACACAGAGAGGTTTGCAACAGTGTGAGATGCAGGGAGTTGTTGCAGCAACGCAGAGGTCAGTAGAGGCAACACTTGTTAGCAGCAGAGGGGACTTCAGCATCAAGAGTGTTCTAGCCTGATAGGGATTTTAGAAGTTGGGTGGATCAGTTACTTACTTCTCAGTAACTGAGTTGCAGTGCAGTAGCATTATGCAGTAGCAAGATGCAGCATGATGAGAGGGGGATGCAGTGTAGATGTAGGGTTGGGAGGATGGACTAGCAATAACACGGATGCAAAGGGAGTTGCCATGGGCAACAGTACAAGATGCAACAGTGCAGAGGATGTTGGGTGGGGAGGCCTAGCATCAACACAGTTACCGGTGCCATATAATCAGAGTGATGCTTAATGTGGAGTATTACTAGAGCATAGTCTTCGCTAAGAGGGAGTGTTGAATTTGGGTAGCATCGAATGTGCTCTAGCCATGAAAATTGGTGGAGAGGTTAAAGCACCTGAGATATCCAATACCCAGAGATGGTTTGGATAGATTGTATCCGGTTTGGGAGATATTACAATAATTAATATTTTTAATGGAGTTACTAAGTTTAAACTTAGGAAAAATAAAATATCAATAGGTATTAATATAAAACTGGGTTAGAAGGTTCCAAAAGTCACGGATCAAGCCAAATCTAATCTTAGTCATTGATTAGAGATTTAATCTCGGTCGTTGAAGGACCATGAGAAAAGTATAAGAAGAGGCTTGAGGGTCAGTTGGAGAACACACTAGAGTGATTAGTTTTGCTAGAGTGGGGTTGCTAAGAGAAAGTGAATCAGTGATCAGCAGTGAGGGGCAGTGAGTACTAGGCAGAGAGGCAGAGACAGTACTGAGAGATCAACGCAGAATCAGGAAGAGCGAGAGCAGCATCCAGTTCAGGCCACACAGAGCCCAGCATAGATAGTGTAGAGGCCAGAGGGACTGCATCATCCACGCAGAGGTTGTTGGAGCGACACAGAGGATCACATAGGTTGCGTAGTGCCTCAGAGGGCTGATGCAGGTGAGTAGGAGGCTAACGTAGAGGCCAAAAGGGCCAGCGTTGAGCTTCAGTTGTGCCAGAGAGGGTTTTGTGGGACAGGTTTTCTAAATCCCTGTTTTTGAATATAAAGGGATTGCTGCCATGTATTTTTCTCTGTGGGGTGAGCTGGTTAGGCACCCAGTTGTAATAAGAAAGATTGCATAATAATATAATCCTCAGAATAGCTGCATTGATTTTCTTGCATTGGGTTTTTCTAGGGATATTTGTCCAAAAATAACAGTGTCACTTGTGTGCTTATTTTCTTTCAGTTGATGATCTGTAGATGTTGTGACTGTATTGTGTTTATTTCGGTATTTAATTGTTTTAAATAACTTGTCTAGAAGTTACAAGTAGAAGAAATAAACCAACATAATATAGATTAATTTTCTAACAGATAGACCTAGAAAATTCAACATAGGCATCCCAAGGCCTATAAGGATGAGATCGAGAGGGCCATTAGGGACTTATTGGCATTGGGTCACATCAGACTGAGTTCCAGTCCATTTGCTTCTTCAGTTGTGTTGGTGAAGAAGAAGGACGAGACTTTGCACATGTGAATTGACTATTGGCATTGGGTCACATCAGACCAAGTTCCAGTCCATTTGCTTCTTTAGTTGTGTTGGTGAAGAAGAAGGACAAGACTTTGCGCATGTGAATTGACTACAAGGCCCTCAACAAGAAGACATTGATCCCATTCCGCGCATTGATGAGTTGATGGATGAGCTTAGAGGAGCCAAGTACTTCTCTAAGATAGATTTGCAGTCAGGGTATCATCAGATTCGGGTGAGAGAGCAGGACATTCTGAAAACAACTTTCAGATGTCATTATGGGCATTTCAAGTTCCTGGTCATGCCTTTTGGGTTGACCAATGCATCGACTACTTTTCAGTCGTGCATGAACCATTTGTTCAAAGGCTAGTTGAGGAGTTTTGTACTAGTATTCTTTGATGACATATTGATCTACAACACGACATGGGAGGAGCACCTGCAACACTTAGAGACAGTCTTGCGTATATTGGAGGAACAACAGTTCTACGCAAAGGTGTCCAAGTGCGAGTTTGGGCTGACAGAGATGCTTTACTTGGGACACATCATAGGTATAGATGAGGTCAAGATGCACAAGGAGAAGATTTGGGCCATTCGGGATTGGCCAGAGCCTCGAGATGTGACAACATTGAAAGGAATTTTGGGATCTGTACCTATTATTGGAGGTTCGTGAAGGACTTATCACTGTTGGCAACACCCCTTACTGAACTGACTAAGAAGGGGTTTTTGCATGGATAGAGGGAGCTCAGGAAGCATTTGATCACCTCAAGGAGGTGATGAGTTGTCGCTCGGTATTAGCACTTCCGGATTTTACTCAACCTTTCACATTGGAGTGCGATGCATCAGGTGCGGGGATCAAGGCAGTCTTGTCCCAAGGAGGGAATCCCATTGCTTTGAGGAGTTGAAAGCTTCTACCTCATGAGATGTCATATTCCATTTACGACAAGGATATGTTGGCCATAATGCATGCATTGGCCAAGTTTAGACAATACTTGGTGGGGTATCAATTTTGGGTGAAGACGGATCACAACAGTGTTCGCCATTTCATGGGGCAGCAGGGCCTCAATGACAGACAACAGAGGTGGGTTAGCAAGGTGCAAGCCTATGATTTTGATATTGAGTATGTGTGAGGGAAGCACAACGTGGTGGAAGATGCACTATCTAGGAGATCATCAGGGCTTTCACTCATGAGCCATGCCACCACATCCAGACATACAGGCAATACTGGCTAGATATCCTGTAGTCTTTGGAGATATACCACTAGGACAACCACTTGGCACAGGGTTAGAGAACACTATAGAGCTGAAGCCTTGTGTGTAGGAAGTCATTACTACACCCCATAGGCATCCCAAGGCCTATAAGGACGAGATCGAAAGGGCCATCAAGGACTTATTGGTGTTGCGTCACATCAGACCGAGTTCCAATCCATTTTCTTCTTCGCTTGTGTTGCTGAAGAAGAAGGATGGGACTCTCTGCATGTGTATTGACTACAGGGCCCTCAACAAGAAGACGTTGAAGAACATGTATCCCATTCCACGCATTAATGAGTTGATGTACGAGCTGAGGAGCCAAGTACTTCTCTAAGATAGATGTGCGGTTAGGGTATCATCAAATTCGGGTGAGCGAGCAGGACATCCCAAAAATAGCTTTCATATGTCATTATGGGCATTTCGAGGTCCTGTTCATGCCTTTTGGGTTGACCAATGCATCAACTACTTTTCAGTGGTGCATAAACCATGTGTTCAAAGGCCAGTTGAGGAGGCTTGTACTAGTATTCTTTGATGACATCTTGATCTATAGCAGAACATGGGAGGAACACCTGCAACACTTAGAGACAGTCTTACGTATATTGGATGAGCAAAAGTTCTATGCCAAGATGTCCAAGTGCGAGTTTGGGCTAACAGAGATGCTTTACTTGGGACACATCATAGGTGTAGATGGGGTCAAGGTGCACGAGGAGAAGATTCAGGTCATTCGGGATTGGCCAGAGCCTTGAGATGTGACAACGTTGAGAGGATTTTTGGGCATCTGTACCTATTAATAGAAGTTCGTGAAGGGCTTCTCACAGTTGGCAACACCCCTTACTGAACTGACTAAGAAGGGGATTTTGCGTGGACAGAGGGAGCTCAGGCAACATTTGATCACCTCAAGGAGGTGATGAGTTGTTGCTCAGTATTAGAACTTCCAAATTTTACTCAACCTTTCACATTAGAGTGCAATGCATCAAGTGTGGGGATTAGGTCGGTCTTGTCCCAAGGAGGGCACCCCAATGTTTCAAGAGTCGAAAGCTTCTACCTCATGAGATGTCATATTCCATTTACGATAAGGGTATGTTGGCCATAATGGATGCATTGACCAAGTTTAGAAAATACTTAGTGGGGAACTGATTTCGAGTGAAGAAGGATCACAACAGTGTTCGCCATTTCATGGGGCAACAGGGACTCAATGACAGACAACAGAGGTGGGTTAGCAAGGTGCAAGCCTACAATTTTTATATTGAGTATGTGTGGGGGAAGCACAACGTGGTGGTAGATGCACTATCTAGGAAACTAGCAGGGCTTTCACTCATGAGCATTTGTCATGATTGGAAGGCTCAATTATTGGTAGAATACTCCAAGGACCATCGAGCGTGAGAGATCATGGAGGAATCTATGCAGACAAACACTACAGGGTGATGGATGAGGTTATTTATTATAATTGGCACATATTTTTGGTTTTGGGATCCCAGTTGAGAGAGCGCATCCTTCGAGCAACTCATGATTCTCCTTTGTCTGGGCATGAGGGGTTTAGGAAGACTTATATGGCAGTGAGAGAGTGCTTCACTTGGAAGGGCCTCAAAGGAGACATGTTGAGGAATGTGCAGGAGTGTGAAGCTTGCCAGAGGATTGTTGCAGCCTCTTCCCATCCCTAAGGAGAAATGGGAGAGCATCTCTATGGATTTCATCGTCAGACTTCCCTCAGTGCAAGGGAAGGATTGTATTTTTGTGGTGGTCGACTGACTGACCAAATTGCACACGTCTTTGCCATACCAACACGATATTCAACCTCACAGGTGGTAGAGTTGTTCTTCAGGTAGTTCTTCCGCCTACATGGACTCCCTCAGACTATAGTCAATGGCTGAGATAGCTTATTCATGGGAGGAGCTTTTCAAGCTAGTCAGCACCGAGCTTACCCCGAGCACCAACTACCATCCACAGACTGATGGCCAGATTGAGAGGGTGAACCAATGGTTAGAGGGCTATCTCATGAACTATGTGACAGGGCAACAATGGGCTTGGATTCAATAGTTACATTTGGGAGAGTATTGTTACAACACCACCCATCATATGTCCATTGGTATGACTTATTTCCGTGCTTTATATGGTTATGATACTTGGTCTTTTGTTGACATTGTTTTGGAGACAGCAGGGCCCAAAAGGCCAAGGATTGGATCTTAGAGAGCCAAGATATCCTCAATGCTCTTAAGGATAACTTACTGACAACCCATAACCAATAGAAGATGTATGTTGGCCAGCATAGAGTAGAGAGGCATTTCGAGGAGGGGGACTTGGTCTACCTTCTATTGCAACTTTACCATCAGTCCACGCTGAGGCAAGAGGGAGATGAGAAGTTGCAACCAAGATTCTTTGGGCCTTACAAAGTGATCAGAAGGGATGGAGAGGTGGATTACGAGTTGGAGCTATCACCAGGTAGTAGGATCCGTAACATTTTTCATGTGTCATGCCTCAAGAGTGTGTTGGGGCAGTAGGTTACAATAGTTGTGGAGTCACCTCCACTTGATGATGAGGGGCATTTTATTTTAGAGCTAGAGGCCATCTTGGAGACTAGGGAGAGGAAGCTCAAGAGTAGGATCATCAAAGAGTACTTGGTGTGTTGGAAGAGTTTACCAGATGAGGATGCCACTTGGGAAGGGGAGCAAATACTTGAGCATCCAACATTGAAGTTGTTTGGGGACAAGCAACATTTGGGGGGGAGGGGAGGACTGTCATGTCCCTTCCTAAATTACTTTGGAACAAGATTAATTTTTATATTATGGGGCCAATTTTGGAGATAGTGGGTCCCATTCGATTTTATTAGGAGATTAGACTTAGGGAAAGTTATTTTTGTTGTGGTTAAGTTACACATGGGGGCCAACCACACTAGGGAAATACGCACTCCCTAGTTTGATTTGCATGGAGGTGGTTAAGTGAGGGCCCACGATAGAGGAAGAATTGGAGGGAAAATTTCTCCACAAAATCTATATATGGAAGACAACTCTCCACATCTCATTCATCTTTTTGGAATATTGATTTCTCTTTGGTTGCTCGAGCTGTTAAGCCGAGTCACTTTTTGTTTAGCATGAGTTCTTCAAGAGAAGAGCCAACCCTTTCTTCGAGGGACTTCAAGTGCCACTCTAGGAAGGTTCTTCTTCATTTCTTCAAGAGGAGGATCTCATTGTAATTTCTAGCAGTTTCATTCATCTCCAGGTGGCGCGTATTACTGGAGGACGCCGTGAAGAGGAGGCCGAGTTTTCTTGTGGTGTCTTGCAGTGGATTTTGGGTGAGAGATTTTCCAGAGAGGAGGCATAGGAGGATTGTTGGAATTTTGGATAGTTTGGGAGCTGGAAGAGTGTGCTACTTTGCAGGGTGACTTTCACACTTCTTGGGCTAGTGCAAAGGCAACACTTGGTGCTCTCGTGGAGCATAGAGTATTAGTCTTTGAGGCTGAACTTTACCGTGGAGGTTAAGGGAAATACTTGGAGAGGTGATTGCTTCATTTTCTAAGCTTGGGGGATGGTTTAGTTGGTGTTCCTTGTAGGTCGTATTTCTTGAGTAGTTTTGAGGGAGTAGGGCATATTGGAGGCCGAATTTGGGAGATTGGATTCAAACCAAACTCTTACTGGGTTTTTGTGGGTTTTGGCCAAGGAGCTTGGGGTTAAATTTTCATCATTTTCTGAGCACCAGAGATGGGGTTTCTTGCAGTTCCTTTCTAGCAAGCAGTGTCGTTTATGGGGGACAACACAGAGCATTAGAGATCAGTGATTTTCCGCTTTAAGATTATTGTTTATCACCTGGGTTCTTTCAAGCTTGCCCTTGAGGCAAGCCCAAGTGCATTTCTCCATATTGTTGTACTTGCTCCATTTCATTAATAAAATGACTCAAGTGGTTCTCATTTATGGAGTGTATTGAGCATTTGCTGATTGTTTGGTTTTTCTGTGTATAAATCGTTTTTTCTTTTGCATACCACTGTTTGTTTAAGTTTGGAACATTACATTCAATTAGGGCACATTAAGATAATGACAAGACATTCCATACATTAATCATGTAACAAATAAAGAAATACCATCAAAATAACACTTGCAAGAGAAAGCGAATATATCCATCCATCATATTTGCAATTAGAAGCTCCAAGACAAGATAGTGAAATATCCAAACATCAAAATGCATCAGAGATCACCAATTTCATCCATCAATTGCAGGTTCAAATTATTTTTACAAGAGAAATCCCAATCCAAATGATGGTGAGATACAAATGAGGCTCATCATCTATTTATATGAGTCACAAGGAGTTCAATTTAGTTGAATTAGCCTGATAAGCCCCTACAAACAACTATATTTTGCAAAATAAAAAATCTATTGGTGACAAGCACACCAAATAGCTCATAAGTACAAAATAAACCTTCCAAATGAGGTCGAAATGATAAAATAGTGATGCAAAGGGTTGTTAGAAGGCCAAAATAAGTCCTCCATGTGCCGAGATGAGGAGGAGGGGTCTAAAAGTGATGACCAAGGGGGTAGCTCCTTAGTTTCCAAGATAAACATTTGTGGTGCTCTCATCAATAAGGGCTAGAATGATGATACAATCTCTCCCATGTTTCTTTGGTGAGACAAAACCCCTTTTGGGCTCTGGATCAGCTACCTAGTGTATGGTGAAAATATGTGGCCGGATGGGAAATGTTGTCCAAGTGCATCATCATCTTTGTATAACTAGGGCACAAACAAGAAATATGTGGTGCTGAAGAAGCCCATGGCATGGTAATCAATGCATTGTCGTGGAGGAGGCCCATGGCTCTCAACAACCACCCTACAAGTGCCATCATGACCCTCTGGATGGCTTGGATCCCATACAGGGAAGCTAGGCCCAAGATGAAGACCCACCTTCAATCCTGTATGAGATCCAATGTGTCTCCTCACCTTCAAGTACAAAAATTCATTAGTGCAATTGAGTAAATGAGCTTGCAAATCAAGGGAAAAAGTGGACACTTCATAGTGGCATGCCCTTCCAAATGGGCTTTAGAAGGTACATGTGTTTCCTTTCTCAACAAGAGAGGCTAATAAAGGACCCTATTAGGTGGTTTCAACCTTTAAGGGAGCAACGGGTCCATGGTACATTCATCAAATGGTAGGTGTCATGTGAAATAGTGGTGGAACATAGTAGGGTAGTAGGGAAGGCTCCAAGCCACATGCCATGGTACAAGGGTAGCTATAATTAGGGAAGCCCACACATGGGTGTATATGTGTAGGAGGGAGAAATCGTGGCACATGCATTACCCCGACCTTTGTTTTTCCACCCTTTTTCATATGCCTTTTGCCTTTTTATTGATTTTTCTTTTTTCTAGCTACTCGGGGCTCCAAGGAATGAGAGCATGATGTGTATGATAAAACAATGAATACCACCTTTAAGTTTGGTTGGTTCATCGCCCACCAGGGGTTGGGAAAAGCATGGGTTCCTTAATGATGTAGGGGGCACACGTAGGTGCCCTAGGAACTAGGGTGATGGCCATGATGATAAGGGGTACAACTCATGTTTGGCTCTTTCCCACGCTCTAATTTTTTATGTCCCGACTATCTTTTGCATGTTATGGTACATTTCTTGTTGTAAGTGGCCAACTTATGCTTTTGACTTTCTTTTTAGCTGCATCAACCTCCGGGGCATCATTCCAGGCCCGACCGAAAGTGTGTACAAGGGGAGGGGAGGCTAAATCCTCGTGGAGCCAATGGAAAAATGCGGACCTTGATGGGAAATATGTGACAATGGGTTACAAATGGGAAATATGTGAAAATCGGTCACTAATCCATGTCCAAATGTGTCCAAGAAAGCAAACAAAAAACCCAGTTGCATAATGAAAAGCCATACCTTCAGGGTTGGAAGGCCCACCTTCAAACATGCAATCATAATAGATGGGCAAGGGCACATAATGGTTGGCTCAGTTGGTGGAGAATGGTGGCACATCGAGCTATCTGGTGGTTGCAAGGATGTGTTGGCTGCTGGGTGAAGTCAAATCTAGGAGAAAAAAATTCTCCTATGGGCATCACCCACTGGTGGTGGGTAACAGTCCCTAAGGAAGATATCTAAAGGAAAACTTGTCAGAGATAATAAGTTTCAGGAGATAGTTAGTAAGGTAATCACCATTCAATATAACTTTAAAATGAAATTAGAGATTGATTAGAAAGTATAAATGTTTATGAGCATATAAACGTAACAATATAGATTCAATTAATTTAATAAGATATCCTGTAAGACAAAATGTAAGAGACCAATGCCTTTAAATATAACTTGCAAGAAATATATGCTCAAAGGAAATCACACTACTTGCAAATGATATATGATTTTCAAGTTACAGAAAAATGGAAGCTACAAGACAAGAGTTAGTGAAACAAAATCACAAGAGATTAGATGCAATTTTGAGATATACGAAAAATTGGAAATAAGTATTGAAAAACAAATAGAGCTTGCACTTTGAAGAGAGATGACATCAAAGGACCATGAGCATGAAATTGATAAGTACAAGAGCAATAGAATAAATTGTTTGCAAGTAAAAGAAATGCTCACAACTCAAAACTATATTATAACTGATTGCAAGATAACACCAACGTGTAAGTGAGTGTGTGAAACTTAGTGGTCTTGGTTAATTTTATTAAATGCCTAATCTAATATTTGACTTCCCTTCAATTTCTTCAACTTGGTAAGGATTGAGGTTGTTGCAAGAAGTCTAGGATGAGGAGGCTAAGGCCTCATTAACGATAACCCACTAGGACTTTAGTACAATGCGCGTACCTTCATTCCTACAAGGGACTCGACCACAAGAGAACTACGAGGTCACACGTTTTAACCTTTGCTCCAAACTCAAATTTAGGGAGATTGAATGACAGTTTAGGAAGCTTGTCCTAAATATCTATCAACCAAGCTTATGTTGGAGGTGAATTTTAGAGATATCTAAAATGCAATCTAGAAATGAGATCTAAAATTATACAAGTGCTCCAATTGAGATGTAGATTTGACGATTAAGAATAAAAATGCTTCAAGAGTGAAATGTATTAGATACACCAATAGAACAATACCATTCCACTTTAAATGATCAAATTAATGTATAAGAGTTGTGTTTATGACCAATGAAGCAAGTGCAAATTACTCAATGAGGCAAATGTAAATTAGATCAAGTTACTTCAATTAAATCAAGTAGCCAATGAAACTACTCAAATAAACACAAGGAAGTGACATCAAGTGAGTAATGAGTGATTTAATCTACTTGCAAATGAAAACAAGATATTAGATCTAGCAGTTAAGTGATGCAATGAAATAAGCTAACAATACAAAATGAACAAGTTAGTGATTAGATCCAATGACTAAGCTAGCAAAAGAAAATGAAAAGAGTTAGTGACTAGCTATCCAAGAGATCCTCCCACCAAATGAGGATATAGGGATACCAAGGGGACAAACCCCATGCTCCCTCAAGAAAAAAAAAATTTATTTTATTAATATTACAAGTGAAACCCTCTTGAACAAGAATGAGAGCTTAAGATCTTAAGGAGGGTTTACAAAATAGAGCTCCAAGGAGCCAAGCCCCTTCCTCAAGAATCAAGCTAGAAATTGAAGAAATTATTTACAATGATTTTAAGAAATTTATAATGGAAAACCTCCCAATAGGAAATACACTCTCGTCTAAAGAAATCTCTCAAAATAAAAAGACATCCAAGCTTTAGGATGATATTTGCATGGTAGAAGAGATATGTTCTCTAATGCTTGCGACCAAGAGGATTAAGGCTTCGAAAATATAGATAGTGATTTTTTAAGCCTCTAAGTGTCAATATCTTCAAATTGAACTTGAAATGATCCTCAAAACTCCATCCATCTAGGATCTGCACAAGCATGGAGAGAGGATAGGGTGATACCTTGACCAATGAGCAAGTGTAGGTTTTAGCTTCAAAAAGTTTATTTGTCTCTTTGATATTCAAGCATCCACTTGCAAGAAATTTTTTAAGAGAAATCTCCAAACCAAACCCTCAATCTTCCTTCAAATCTATGAACGCATAGAAGCATAACACCAAATATATACAAGAGAGATGTATGTACAAATGGGTTAGAATATATACAAAAAAAAAAAAAAATACAAGTTTGCAAGCAACAAGTGTATGAGGACACCTCCACTCTTGTGCAAGAAAAATAAGCTCTCAAAAGCTAGTTCTCACAATAAAAGCTGATAGAAATAAGTAGATATGAATCAATATTAATGATATTTCCAAGCTATTGCACAAAAACTGTCTTTTATGGAAGAAATCGTTTGATAAGCTCTTGAGAAAATCGATATGTCTTCTTCAACATTTGCTTGAGAGTTGGTTGGTTCAACCAAAAACTTCCCCAAATGCTCAAGATCTGTTTAAGAAAACTATAGATCTCTACACAACTAAAAAAAATTGTTATATCCACAAGGGATTGGGCTACATGATGAAGAAGAAGACTAGGGGTTCAGCCAAAAACCCACTAGCGCATCCATATCTAGAGTGGTCCTCCAATCCAAAAATTACACAAGATACCTTGTATAAATTAATCCAAAAAACTAGCTTATGAAAATAACAAGTTATAGATAAAAAAAAAAATAAATAAATAAATAAATTGTAAAGCATTAAACACAAATAATTTTGAAAAATATTACCATAAAGAGCTGAACAATAACACCATAAGAATATAACCCAAAAGACTTTCTTTATTACTCACAAAATATTCAGTACAAAATGCAGTAGAGCTTCATTGGCCAAGTAGCTCAATTACTATCTATTACAATGAGGAGCTTAGAGCTCAATTTATAGAAAGAAATGAGCGGATCTTGCGGAAGGAAATTCATTTTCCTTGGAGGAGTGGATCGATTGAGTAAAAATTTGATCCCATAGTGGTTTGGACCACTCAAAAATATTTTCCATACTTTTTTTCTCAACAAATTATCTTTTAATTCAACCATATTGGACCATTCTTTCAAACAATTCGATTTTATTGGACCATTTGTTTTGTTGGAGGACCAACGATGTAATATTCCCTCTAATTAAATTCTACTAAGGAAGTCCTTAATTTTTGCAATTTTAATGGTGAACAATTTTGGGCCTAAAACTTGGGAAAAGTGGGTGTGTGGCATCAAATTTAATTTTGTGTCAAGGGAGGCTCCAAAACATTAGATCAAAAGGGAAATTATTTGCACAATGGAATGTGGGGACCACTCCAAGGAGGAATTTGAACTCCCTTGAGGAATTCGATTTGGAGGGAAGAAGGAGAGTGAAGGAGGTCAAATTATGGATCCCACAAGGAAAAAGGAGGAACAAAAATTATAAATAGAAGTGGAAGGCTCCATTTTGGAACTTTTTGCCAATTTCAAATTTGATCTCTAGTTTGCTTGAGTTTCTCAGCCAAGTCAACTCGTGCTGCTTAGGACTAGAGTTTTCCAGGTGAGAAACTCACCTCTTTCTTAAGTGGACTTCGAGTGCCACTCTAGGAGAGTCCAATTACATAATTGCAGAGTTGTTCCAGAATTAATCACAGGTGGTTCAGCCCATTTTGTGATCATAATAGTAGCAGAAAAGGAACACACACTTCTTGGGAGAGGAAGCTTCAGTGCCAACGATTTTTTTGGGTTTTTTAGGGGTTCTTTTCCATCAAATTTGTTGGATATTTGGAGTGATTTGTAGGTCTGAGTGTGGAGGAACACCTTAGTCTGAATTTTGGGGTGAAATATTGTGAAGAGAAAGGGATGGAAGAGCAGAGGTTTTGAGAGAGAAATTGTAGGGAAATTTTATAGGGATTCTAATGGTGATTTGCAGAGAATTCTACAGTAGTGCATCAACAGTATGTTCAGGAGGAACAATTAGGCAAATGCACTAATTTGTGGGTCTTCTGGAGAGTTGGTTTGGAGCCAAACCCTTTCTGGGTTTTGCTGGCCTTGATGAGAAAGTACACCAGCTAAATTTTTAGAATTTTTTGAGCACTTTGGAGGGAAGAATTCTCATTTCTAATCTGGAACCAACAACAAGAAATTTTGGGTCAGCGCATAGCATGGAGAGGAGCCTATTTAGCACTTGGGAAACATGATTATCACCTAGGTTTGTCTTTGCTTGCTATAGCAAGCCTAGGTTCTTCTATTCCCACTTATTGTACTTCATCTAACCAGAGTAATAAAATGGCTCAACATTTCAGCGCAAATTAATGGTGTAATTGCTACTTCTATGTGTGTGTTCATTTTTGGTTGCATGTCTATGATTTTTCTTCTGTTATCACTTAACATTTCCTTTAGGAATATTACAATGGTATCAAAGTTGTGATATGGCCAAATATAGGGAAGAATCCTTTCTGTGACCTCAGGAGACAAGCATAATATAACTTCCCAGCGGTATAGATACAAGGGAAAAGAGAGGTAATTATAGATTACCCCAGACTTGGAGGTCCCTAAGCAGGAAGTGGCAAAGATGACAGGAAAAGATGACACAAATTTCCAGAGCATAATGAATGCCTTGAGTGATCTAGTAAAGGGGATAGAAGGAAGTGATGGATGAGATGAGGCAGCAACGCATCAAAGACAACCATAGGGAGTTCATGGGAGGAGAGAGTTCAAGTGCATCCCACCATACGGATAACACTACCCCTTAGAGCCACCACCTCATTTACAATGGAAAACCCAAATTTACCATGCCCACATTCTTGACCACAGGGACTGGGGAACAACCGGACACAGATTAGATGCCTATGGGGGACTATTTTCGTGAATATCAGTCGATGGGGGGAGAGTTTTGTGGTGCCTTTACTGTCAAGGACTTTTTCCAACTCAAGCACAATAATAAAGACAAGGGATTCAATGGCTCATTTGTGTAGGACTTAGATTTACAACGCATAGTTGGGAGGTTGTACTTCCCACTTTTGATGGCTCTTCTAAGTGCACTGCCAGGGCATGGGTGGAAACGCTTGATACCTATTTTCACCTTAACCATATGACAGAAGTAGAGGCGATCAAGATGGCTACTTTGCACTTGGAGGGAGATGCTCATGATTGGTGGTTTTGTGGGCTATCGATGTTGGGATATGCCAGCGTGACCTCTTATGAAGATTTTACTAGGAGGGTGATGGATCATTTTGACTTGAGAGATCGTGAGGCACCATTTATAGAGTTGACCCAACTCAAGCAAACAAGTAGCGCAGAGCAGTACATAACAAAGTTTCTGAAACTGTTAGTGATGGTGCCAGATCTATTAGAGGCAAGGAGATTTTTCCTATTTATGGAGGGTCTAGCTGAGCCTTTGTGAGGGTTAGTGCGGTCGAATAAACCTACCACACTTCAAGATGTAGTGAGAAGGGATCGGGACTTGCGGGGTGCAATTCCCAAGGCTAGAGGACTAGTACCCACGAGGCTTGCTTTTCCATTGAGAGGTAGAGATATCAGACCCCAGCTACAAAGGGAGTTGCTAGGATGTGGGCAGTTTGATGATGAGACTAGGATACACCTACGAAGGAGGAAGTTTTGTTTCACTTGCCAGGAGCCATAGGCACTAGGGCACAAGTGCACCAAGGGCAATGCCCATTACATAGAGGTGTTCTTGGACAGTGAACTGGAGGATGAGGTTGAGTAGTAGGCAAAGGGAGGTGACAATGAGACATAGGCTATTGGAGGAGGAGGCCCACCTCCCACACCTAGAGGAGGCCCTTTCTTTCCCACAAGAGGAGCTATTGCTTCACTTCGGGGTTTACCGAAGTACCTGACATTTAGGATTAGAAGCATGGTGCAAGGACAACATATATCAATATTGGTGGACAGTAGCACTACCCACAATTTCATTAATGCCCAGTTGGTGGAGTGGAGAGAGATACATACAGAGACCTTTGAGGGCTTTTCTATTTTAGCACCTAGAGATAGGACCATGCAGTGCACCAAATATGTCCTTAGTCTGACCATGACTATGGGGAACTATTCGATGACAGATCACTTCTTTGTAATCGATGTTTCGAACACCAATGTGGTGATGTGTGTTTAGTGGCTTTACTCCCTTGGGCATGCCACCACAGACTAGAATAAGTTGGATGGATTTCACAGGGCCAGATGGGAAGTTAGTTGTGTTGAGGGGCATGCACTCGTACCCACCGCAGACAGTGTCGGCACACTGGGTGGAGGTTTATTTGCGACATAGGGATATAGAGTTGGCTGTGGAGATCAAGATCTTGAAGGAAAGGACTCAACCACAACCACCACACACTGATATTCAAGAAATACTAGATAGGTACCCATCATTTTTTGACACATCCCTCTAGGCCATCCACTAGACAAGGAGTTTAAGGCTTAATCACATGATAGAGTTGGAGGAGGAAGTAAATGCAATTATCACTACTACATATAGGGATCCCAAGGTTTGTAGGGATGAGATCAAGTGGGCCATACAGGAGTTGTTGGCTTTGGAGCACATCATGCCCAATTCTATCCATTTCGCTTCTTCTATGGTGTTGATGAAGAAGAAGGATGGGACCCTTCGTATGTGCCTTGACTACAGGGACCTGAACAAGAAGAATTTGAAGAACTGATACCTAATTCCCCGTATTGATGAGTTGATGGATGAGCTTAGAGGATCCAAGTACTTCTCTAAGATAGATTTATGCTCGAGGTACCATCAGATTCAGGTGAGGAAGCAGGATATCCTGAAGACAGTGTTCAAGTGTCACTATGGACACTTTGAGTTCTTGGTGATTCCCTTCGAGCCAACCAATGCTCCAGCTACCTTCCATTCTTGCATGAACCATGTGTTTCGAAAACAGTTACACATATATGTACAAGTTTTCTTTGATGACATCTTGATTTATAGCAAGACAAGGGAGGAGCATTTACAACACTTGGAAGAGGTGTTACGCATCCTGGAGGAGCAACAACTATATGCCATGATGTCCAAATGTGAGTTTTCACTAACACCAGGGCCACATTGGATTGGCCTACACTAGGAATGTGATAGAGCTGCGGGGATTCCTAGGCATATTTACTTATTACAAGAGGTTCCTGAGGGGATTTTCCTAGTTGACAATGCACTTCATAGATTTGATAAATAATGGGGCATTTGTATGGATGAATGTAGCACAGGAGGCTTTTGAGCACTTCAAGAGGGTGACGAGCAGTTTTCCAGTGCTAGCTCAGCCTGATTTATCACAACCCTTTGTTTTGGAGTGTGATGCATCTAGAGAGGGCCTTGGGGTAGTTCTGGTGCAAGGGGGTCACCCAATTGCATTCAAGAGTCGGAAGCTGCAACCACATGAGAGGTTGTATTCTATATATGACAAGGAGATGCTAGCCATTATGCATGTATTGGCCAAATTCCGACAATATTTGGTGGGAAACAGGTTTAAGGTAAAACCTAATCACAACAACTTGAGATTTTTCTAGAGCAAAGAGAGTTGAATTAGGGGTAGCATAAGTGGGTCAACAAGATCCAAGCATATGATTTTGACATAGAGTATGTCAAGGGCAAGCAGAATGTGGTGGCAGACGCATTATCTAGGAGGCCCGCAACAATGTCACTCATGAGCATTACTCAAGATTGGAGAGTGTAGTTGTTGGTTGAGTACTCCAAGGATCGACATGCATGAGGACTTGGATTGCATAGCTAGGGATGACCTGCACAAGGTGATGAACGATGTGATTTACTAAAAGGATAAGATTTATTTGGTACTAGGCTCCCAATTTCAGGAGAATATCATGCAGGTTGCACATAACTCACCACTAGCAAGACATCAGGGGTTCCTCAAGACATACAAGGCCATTAGAGAGTGTTTCACTTGGAGGGGCTTCAAGGAGGACATTTTGAGGCATGTTTGGGAGTGTGACACTTGTTAGAGGAAGAAGAGTGAGCAAACACTTTTGGCTAGCCTACTGTAGCCTCTCCTTATTCTTGAGAGGAAGTGGGAGAGCATCTCTATGGAATTCATGACAGGGTTACCAGCAATACAGGGACATGATTACATTCATGTGGTGGTTGAAAGGTTAACTAAATTAGCCCACTATTCCACCATTTCAACTTGGTATTCAACTTCACAAGCAACTGAGTTATTCTTCCTGGAGGTGTTCAAGCTACATGGTCTCCCTAATACCATTGTTAGTGATAAGGATAGTTGATTCATGGGAGGCTTTTGGCAGGAGTTATTTCATATTGTGGGGACTAAGCTCACCCCTAGCACTAGCTACCATTCATAGATGGACAACTATATATAGATGATGAATAAGTGATTGGAGGGCTGCTTACACAATTATGTGACGGGGCAGAAATGTATGTGGGCGAAGTGGCTGCATCTTCGAGAGTACTATTATAACACCACCTAGCACATGTCCATACGTATGTCACCTTTTTGTGCTTTGTATGGTTATGATGCACTAACCTTCACTGATATGGTCTTTGGAGATAGCACGGCCCTAAGGGCCAAGGATTGGATATAGGAGATCCAAGATATCCTTAGAGCTCTCAATGATAACTTGCAAATGGCCCAAAACCAACAGAAGCTATATACAAATAGGGGCAGAGTTGAGAGGCACTTTGAGATTTGGGACTTAGTTTTTTTGAGACTCCAACCATACAGGTAGTCCACACTCAAGCAGAAGGGTGTAGAGAAGCTCAAGCCACGTTTCTATGGGCCATAGAAGGTGACCAAACACATTGGAGAGGTAGCATATATGTTGGAGTTCCCACCAAGGAGCAACGTACACAATGTATTCCACGTCTCTTTCCTAAAGAAGGATTTGGAACTGTTACCCACCCCTTTGTTTGTGATATCCCTAGGAGAAAAAATTTCTCCCAGATGGTCCTCAGCTAAGAGCCAACAGTCCCTTGCAGCCTCCGGATAGCTCAATGTGCCATTTTCTCCGCCACTTGAGTCAGTCTTGTGGTCCCTCGCCCATCTGTTATGATTGTATGTTTGAAGGTGGGCCTTCCAAACCCGAAGGTATGGCTAATCATTGTGTGATTGAGTATTTTTGTTTACTTATAATGAACACTTTTGGGCATGGATTAGTGTGGGGATTCGGCAGAAAGAGTGGACTAGGTTTGTACTCTGGTCTCCTCTGCCCCTTTGGGTGGTTAACCTTTTATTCTAGTCTCGTGGGATTTCTTTTACTGGGTATTGAGCTTTAGGGATGGCACTGCATGGGAAACCCCAACTGTGGTTGCATGGTCACACTTCCCAATACCATATACATCACTCCCCTTCTTCTCATTACAACCCCATTCATCATATTTCCCATCTGGGTCCACATTTGCCCACTGGGTCCATAAGGAGTTAGCCTCCCCCTCCCCTTGTCCACACCTTAGGTCAGGCCTAGAATGATACCTTGGAGGTTGATGCAGCTAAAAGGAGAAGAAAAAGCATATTTGGCCACTCTCAACAGGAAATTGTACCATAAAATGCAAAATATGGTCAAGACATACACATTTAGCACGTGGGCAAAAGCCAAACATGATCTTTGCCCCTATCTCAGGCCATCACCCTAGTTCCAATGAACCTTAAATGAGCCCCATCCATCATTAAGGAACCCATGATTGTCTCAATCTCAGTGGGCAATGAACTGCCCCACCCTAAGGGGATATCCATTTTTATATCCTACACATCATGCTCTCATCCCTTAGAGCTCCGAGAAATTATAAAGAAAAAATAATAAAAGACAAAAAGAATACGAGGAAGTGTGGAAAAGCAAAGGCCTAGGGTAACTTATGTACCATGATTACTCACTCCTACACTTATATACCTAACTGTGGGCCTCCCCTACTATAGCTACCCTTGTACCATGGCATGTGGCCCAGAGCTTCCCCTTCATGCCCCATTCCATTCCATCACCATATACCATTTGATGGATGTACCATGGACAAGTCACCCACTTTAGAAGTTGAAACCACTTAATAGGGTCCTTGGTTAACCCCTATTTGAGCTTGGAGACACCAGTATATGCCAAAGCCCACTATGGAAGGGCATGCCATTATGAAGTGTCCAATTGTACTTCATGATTTGTAAGCTCTTTTACTTGATTACTGGAATTATTTTTTTTACTGGGAGGAAAGGAGACGCATTGGATCTTATGAAGGATTGTAGGTGGGTCTCCATTTGGTGTTTGGTCTCCCTATACGAGGTCCAAGCCCTCCAAAGGGTCACATTGGCACTTGTAGGGTGAGCGTAGAGAGCCATGGGACTCCACCATAGCAGAGAGAACTTCATGGATCCCCAACACCATTCATTGATTACTCGTGTTCCACTTTTTGGATGAGGATGATGCACTTGGATCACCATGCCCAGTCACCTCCACACTTGTACCACACACTTGGCAGAGGTTCCAGGGTCCAGATGAGGATGCCTCTCACCACAGGATACAAGGGAGGGATTATGTCATTGTCCTAGCCCTTGCAGATGGTTTACAAGCATTATTGATTCACTTGGAGACCCATGAGGATGTCATTGTGCCCCCATACCCACTTGGGGACACCACATGTGACTTGCTTGGATATCAAGGGGCCAACCCCTCATTCACTAAGTTTGGAGCCTATTCTCACACATTAGGACATTTTGGACTCCACTAGGCCTTCTCAATGGCCCAATGACTCATCATGTTTACTATTTTTCCCTCTTGAGAGGCTTAACTTTTTATTTTGAGCTATCTTGGCAAGCTTGTCACCAAGGAATGTTATTGTTGCACATTATTTTATTATTTGGAGCTTAATTAGGCCTAATTAGGCAAATCAAACTCTTTAGAAAGGATATAAATTGATGAGAGGCTCATTCATTCATATCATCATCACTTGTTTGCGAAAAATCGGTTACCCGATTCCTACTACAACAAACTGATTATATTTCACCTACTTGTTAAATTAATTGAATAAGTTACTTGTAGTTTTCTACGACAAATACTAAAATAGATACACTATAACCTACACCAAAATAAAACTACGGAAACTAAATACTGCACAAGAGAGAAATAAAAATCACACACATCTACACAATTATTTTTGGACAAATGTCCCCGGAAAAACCTAGTGTGGGAAAACCAGTGCAACAACTGAGGGTTTTATTATTATGTAGTAGTAATTCTGAGTACAATTCGTTGGATGCCCAACTGGTTATTCGATACAGAGAGAAATTGGACAAAATGAAATAGTGAGATGATCTCACCCTGTCACTAGAAGATCTGGCTTTGATCTGCTAGTAGTGAGCCTTTGCGTCCCTTCTCCGTCAGCCTCTGCGTAGAACTGCATCAAACTCACATAGTTTGTTCGTCACCTCTATTAGGCACTGCGTTGCTCTTCCTTCTGAACCTTTGCTGGCTGGAAACTTCAGCTCTCAGCCTCTTGGTTTCACACCCTGGCTCCCGGCTTCTGAAACTTAATTTCCTTAGCAGGAATTCGATCTCCCTTCAAGCTCTGCACTACCGTTGCGTCAGCTCTGCGTGGCCAAACGTCAGCCTCTTTGGACTTCATTCTTACCTCTCTGCCTTGTATTCTCCAGCCCAGGAAAACTCCCCACCGAATACTAACTCTGCCCTTCATCGCAAAAGATCACTTCGAATTTCTCTCCTGGAAATTGTTGTGCTTCAAAAATTCGATCTTCTGATCTCCACTCGATGTGTCTTCCAAATGCCCCTCAAGCCTCCTCTTATAATCCTTTTGTTGAGAACCAACGACCCAGATTAGATCCTAATCAATGCTCAAATAATATTGGCTAGATCCTCGTCTTCTTCTAGAAGTTTCACCCACAGTTAGATTAATACCTGTTGTCGCACAGATTGTCACGACAATGCTCAGACTGGGGGCTGTCACCCTGATCCCCAATCTCTCCGTTTAAGCCTGTCTCCCACGGTAAAGGGGGGTAGACCCTATGGGACACTGGATGACCAACTGTGGACCAGTTGGGTTGGGAGACACGAGGGGAAACAAGCACTTAATTGATTTTATTAAGTTAATAGACTAGTGCCTTAAGGAGCTAATGATTAAATGATTATTTATTGAATATTGCAGAAATATAAACCATGTAGAACAATCATTTATCATCAAATAACCCAAGCGATGTAACATTTTCAACAAATGCACAACGCCTTTAAATGATCTAGCAATTAAACTTCAAGAAAAATTAATTGCTTTAAATGATCATAAAATTTAAATGCTGACCAGCTACCACTTTCATATAGCCAACTTGTAAATAAACATTTTAAGTGCGTTTAGCTATAGAAAAATGGACCACAAAAAATGAATTTTCAATTTTTTTATTAAG
>APFE030087257.1:218846-231001 GCA_000404065.3 Pinus taeda
TTATTATTATTTTTGGATACTCAAACTTAGCCTTTGGAAAAATCACCTAGGACCTAGGACTTAGGACTTATGAGGGGATAAAACATTTTCTAACCCTCAAGACACTTTACATCATGACTTTTACAATTTTAGATCTCAAGGGGGAAAACCCATTTGACATAGACCCTCATAGACCACCCAATATTGCGACACAAATATAATCTAGCAGATCAAGCAATTTTTAATAACCTAACCAAATAGTTAGAATTATTTCCAAATTACTTTTACATAGACTCGAAGCACACTAGGATTCCCCTAAGATTCTAATGACAAAATCCATTCCGGCTTTGGGGTTAGGCTGAAGGAAAACTCTGCCAATCATGGATCGGTGAGACAAAAAACCTTCCGGAAAGTAGATTATCACTAGAAAATTAGGTTTGCCTAGGCAATTTACATACATGACTCAGATCTACTAAGATATTTACAATTTACACATGCAGACTGGGTTTACAACATAACACGATTGGGTTGATGATGACAGTCGAATGGCAGAGATACGTCGATCAAGTGCTATCCCTATTGCGAAAAAGGGGGTGTACTGCTATGGGTAGTTGACACGTAGTGGTCAACATCTGGGTCTACTTGGGGACACGTTGCTGCATTGTAGGAATGTGAAAATCCAGAATCTGCATCCATGCAACACACAACAAAACATAAGTAGCATCCATCCAAAAATCATCATATAACATTAAGCACATGAAAGATATAAGCTCTTCATTTATTAACTATTTAGTAACATGAAAAGTAAATCTAATCCTAAAACAGAAATGAAAATGCTGAAAAAACAAGGAGTAGGGTTAGAAATACAGAGGATGCTCCATGGCATCAGATGTGTTCAATATTAGTGTATATGAGCATTTCCCTGCTTTCAGGCAGATCGGTCGGCTGCTTGTCGGATATGCCATGTCCAATTCTGCATATGGTAGGACTTTTTCCTATCTGAAAATCAAGTTTCTCGCGGCCGTCTGATGCATCAAATCTTCTTCTTGTTCTTTTTCTTTTGCGTTTTTTCTTTGTGGCAGGCAGTATCACTGATGACGTGAAACTTTCTACTTCAAAGCTCTCAGATGAAGTATGTAAGATACGCGTGACATGTCTTTCTTCATTCTGCATCTACCCTGTCAAGAATGATGGATCAATCTCACAAGTGTCATGAGTTATAACTTGATCTTCTATGACTGGTGGATTAACCATGTGAGCATCAACTTGATTATTAATTTCCCTTTTATCCAGGTCACTTTCATTTATCCACTTTTCAATGGAACAAAGGACCTCATAATAAGATGGAGCTTGTTGCAACAGATAAGGAGGCTCCTAATCTATTGACGTTCCCTGGTTTCTTTCATCCTCTGACTGTTGTTGAAATTTCTGAACCTGTATTTTAATGGCATCTATCTGACTAGAGTGTTCAACCTTCATAGCATTGATTTCCCTGGCATGGTCTTCTTCCATAGTCAATAACTTATTCTGAAGACATATCTGATTAGCTTCCATATCTCTTATTACTTTATCGTCCTTTGCCTTTTTGGTCATCAAGCAATGCTGCATAGAGTTTATCTCTTTCTTATGATTTACTTACATGGTAGCCAACTGATTATTATGATCGAATGTCATGATAGTCATTTCTTCATCCATAGTTAATAACTTGTTTTGCATAGAATTAATTTCCCTATCATGATTAGCTTTCATGGTCGTCATATTTTCCTCTAAGCCTGATAACTTGCTTTGCATAAAACTAATTTTTGTGTCATGATTAATCTTCATGGCCTCAATTTCCTTAGCATGTTGATTTTGCATGATCTCCATCTCCCTATTACGTTTTTCCAGATGGGTGCATAAAGTTCTCACATCATTGGCGTAATTAGTTTGATTGATCTCCATATTTTTCACCAACAACATTAGTTCTTGTAAAATTTGCTTTTGATCTTCCTTTTCATTGTCATTTCTCCCTGCTTTTCCACTATCATGAATTTGATCTGCAATGGTGCAGGTGGATTGCACATTCTGATATGAAGAATTGTCTTGGAATCTTTCATTAACAGCTGGACCTTTTATAAGATTACTTTCATTCTGTTGCACAATTTTAGGGGCACAAGGCAAGCTATCTGGATAACCATATCTATCTTTAAAAGCATTGACAATGTCTTGTAAAGAAGTGACAGAATCTTCAAGACAATTATTAAACCAATTCAAAGCATCACCCTCTAAATAAAAGACAAAAAGACGCATTTTGACATCTTCGTGATTATACTGAGGGGGTCTACAATATATGATCATTATACGAGTAAACAAGCCTAGATGTCTTTTAACAACGACTGAATCACCACTTGAGAACAAAGGTAATTTAGAAATGGCCACATCTGGAATATCATGGAGATCATCAGTAAAATGACATGGTTTAAACGAATAATCCATGATGAATAACGAGACACCAAATGGATGATAGAAAGAGACCTCTGCTCAAGAAAATCAAGAGATGAAAGAAGTGGAGTCGCCACTTGAACAATGAATCTAATTCTAAGATCCAAAAAGCAACCAACAAGTAGATATGAGGGAGGCTTTTTGTCTGGAAAAAATAAGAAAATGGAGTCGCCACCCAAACAAGAAACAAATCGAAGAGAAGTTGCTGATATGACGAAAGATAAGGTGATGAAAAGATCAAAAGACGCCAAAAAATGTTGGTCGTTTGACAGGCTAACAGGCTAATGAATGGCGTAAAAGATGAGATGATGCCAAAAAATTTTGACTCTGCCAGCTCAAATGAAAAATAAGAAAGAAGAAATAATGATGAATGTCGAATAAACCAAGGACAGAAAAAACTTCTTGCCTGACAACGGCGCCAGAAAATGTTGTCGCACAGATTTTCACGACAACGCTCAGACTAGGGGTTGTCACCCTGATCCCCAATCTCTCCGTTTAAGCCTGTCTCTCGCGACTAAGGGGGGTAGAACCTATGGGACAATGGATGACCAGCTGTGGACCAGTTGGGTTGGGAGATACGAGGGGAAACAAGCACTTAAGTGATTTTATTAAGTTAATAGACCAGTGCCTTAAGGAGCTAATGATTAAATGATTATTTATTGAATATTGCAGAAATATAAACCATGTAGAACAATCATTTATCATCAAATAACCCAAGCGATATAAGATTTTCAACAAATGCACAATGAATTTAAATGATCCAACAATTAAACTTCAAGAAAAATTAAATGCTTTAAATGATCATAAAATTTAAATGCTGACCAGCTACCACTTTCATATAGCCAACTTGTAAATAAACATTTTAAGTGCGTTTAGCTATAGAAAAATGACCACAAAAAATGAATTTTCAATTTTTTTTATTAAGCTTTTTCAGAATATTTTTTAATTTTTTAATTTTTTTTTTTGTAAGCAGAGGCAGTTCCATACTATTCTATTAATCCGGGTTAAAACCATTACATAGTTCTCGTGGCCTCAACCCGCCCAGAGGGAAACCGGGTCTGTTGGCCATCTAAGGTTCTTGACATCCATCCATAAACCAAAAATTTTAATCCTACTGGTCCATGCTAAATAAGCCATACATCCAAGCTTACTATTACAATGTTTCCTATTCATAGTAAAAACAAAAAAGCACTGGAGCTTGCATTCTACTATAACATAGACTATCAATTATCTTCAACAAAATTGCATCTCTCATACCCGAACCTTCAACTGCTATCCTCCGCTTTCTTCTTACCATTCTCTTCTTCTGTGCCCTTGTTTCTCTTCTCCATCAACTGCTGTATTTTGTCAAGTTTCTTGTCTTGCATCATCATTGTTATCTGGATATTCTTCAACTCCATTTTCAAGTTTGGAATCCCTTGAGATATTTCAATCATTTCAATCGCCACTTGCTCCATAGCTTTGGCTAACAACCTCTTCATAACCCAATAAACATGTAATGCCTATTTATACAAGGTCATTCTCCCTCTCGTGTTGCCCGGGTCGGGAAGTAAATATTCCCAGTCTTCCATTTCAGAACTAGATTGAGCTTGGGTGGCCTCCTCTTCCAAATGCTGGATAATTCTCCTAATATCCTTGTTGGTGTTCTCACAGTATGCTTGCTCAACATACTGTATTCTTTTCTCCAGGGATCTTTTATACTTCCTTGCTGTAGATTCCTCCTGCCTCCCACCCGGACGTCCTCTGCTTCGCCCTCTACCTATTCTGCCTCTTCCCCTGCGGCCGCCTTTGCATCCTCTGCCTTTCACACTTGAGGTGCTTCCCCATTCACCTTCGGCGTCCTGCCCCGCCTTCTCCTTATCTCTCTGCTCCCTTGCTACCGGCTCCTCGCTATCAGGTGCTCTCTCATCCTTCCGGGCTCTCTTAATCTGCTTTTCAATTCTCTCTGGGTCGGAGTCGAACATTTCGACATTGTCATCCGAGTCTGTGTAGACGTCCTGATATCAAAATACCTTCTCTTCTGCAACGGGGTCCTTCCCCTTCCTTCCTGACCATCCACGTTCCCCAATTTGCACCTCTGTCTCTGCTCTCGTGTTACTCCTGGTCGTCATCTTGATTTTTGCTTCCCTGTTACCTATCTCACCTCTCAGTTCACTCTTTTCCTCTCGACTTCTGCCTGGTTTCTTTACCGCTTCATTCCTTACCGCATTCTCTACAATGACCCGGATCCCCTGCCTCACCTCAGTTTTCTTACCTCCCTCGTTATCATTCCTCTGCACCTGCTCTTCATTGCCCCTCACTCGACCCTTTTTCCACCTGCCTTTCGCATGATCTCCCACCGCTCCTCGTCTCCTGTCTGCGCCTTCGTACCCCCAGTCATTAGCCCTTGTTT
Organism: Pinus taeda; assembly: GCA_000404065.3. Taxonomy (NCBI): domain Eukaryota; kingdom Viridiplantae; phylum Streptophyta; class Pinopsida; order Pinales; family Pinaceae; genus Pinus; species Pinus taeda. Next base: position 223,699 of record APFE030087257.1, read on the forward strand.
TAATTCCACCACCTCCGTACGTCATAACACCCACACCGCCTTTACTCGGGATCATTCCTTTGCCTGGATCCATCCTTTCTTCCGTCATCATGAGCCTTGCTTTATTTGCCTTGTCATTATTACTCTCCTAGCCTACGATCATTGCCTGATACCTCATGCTTCTCACCCCGATCGGGGGTCTGTTCCTGTCTACATTATTTGCTTGTAAAAACATGATGATCTTGGTTGATTATCCTAGTTAACTCCTCCCATCCCGCCTTGTCCCTCAAAGCTATCCAGCTGCTATCAGTCCTTTCCATCTGTTCTGAACATCCCCTGTTTGCTAAATAATCTACCGCCTTATTCCCTTTTCGTCTGACGTGATTAAAAATCTTGTAGTCTATTCTTCTAAGGATATCTCCTAAATCCTGTACAATCCCCGTTGTCCTCCAACTTCCGGCAACTTGCTCCCATTCTTTTCCGTTATTAAGTTTTTGTAGAATTTCAACTGTTATCTGTGAATCACCTTCTATTTCCAAATTCATATACCCATTTCTTACTGCTATCCTTAATCCTTGGTATACTGCACATAATTCCGCTTCATTATTTGTCATTTCTCCTCCTCCTTCCGCATAAACCCATCTTGTTTGGTTTTTGCAATCTCTAAAAATTCCCCCAAAACCAGCAGGCCCTAGGTTCCCTTTTCAGGCCCCGTCAAAATTTAATTTGATGAATGGCTGGCTTGGGTAGCTAAACTTATCCGCACTTTGCTTCTGAGTTTGGGTTCTTGTTCTAGTGATAGGATAAATCATGTTGTAATTCATGTTCAGCTTCCTTAGAATACTGTCTTCTGCAGGGTCTGTTTTCCAATCGTCCTCCTCCCAGATTTTTGCCAGGACAGTTTCTCTGATAGCGTTCTGGATTCCTTTCCAAACCTTCTCCTTGGTGTTAGTTTTATCCAGGAAAATCCTGCGGTTTCATTCCTTCCACAAATGCCATATGAAAAAACCAATAGCTAGATTCCAACTTCTCCTTACAACCTTGCAGGAGAATTGTCCCTTGCCCCATTGAAATAAAGTTTTTTTGATGTTCTCAAGGTCCCTGTTGGATTTTCCAAATAGGTCCTTGATCTTTCCCCACTGATATTGAGTTTAAGATGTGTTCCTGGGTCTCTGTCTCCATCCTACATAAGCTACATCTGGCAGGGCCCGAGAATCCTTTTCTTTGGATTTTGTCCCAAGTTAAGATCCTTTCTTTCCCTACCAGCCAGGCAAATATCCCTATCTTTGGCCACCACTTACTATTCCATAATCCCTTCCAGTCTATTGCTTCTTCCTCCCTTTCATGATCTGTTGCTAAATAGTAGGCTTCCTTTATTGAATAGGTTCCTCTTGTGGATTTTCCCCACCTAAGAATGTCCGGTCCCTGTCTTACTTTTATTTTCCTTGAGGCAAATTCTTTTATGTATGTTCTGCATTGTTCTTGGTCCATATTCGCATGCCATTCTTCTGGGTTTCTCCATTTTCGCTACATTCCATCCGTCTCCTCTTCCCACCAAAAATCCCTTACAAGTTCTCGCCCCTCTCTGGTGGCCTCAGCATGTATGCCCTGAAGACTCTGTATACTAGCTAATTTGGTTCGTTGCTGTCATCCTTCTTCCCAGAATCTCGTTGTTCCTCCTCCTCTTATTTCCCAGAAGGCGTAGTCGTTTACTATGTGTCGGTTCTGACTAGCCAGTTCCCAAATGGCAGATCCTCTAGGCGCTTCTTCCAATCTCAAGATGCCCTCAGTTGTCGTGGGCATGTTGTATTTTCGAGTCCAGACTTTCTTCCATAGGTCACTTCCTCCTCTCATCCATCTCCACCATAGCTTCGCACCTAGCACCTTGTTCAGGATTTCCGGATCCCTAAGCCCCAAACCTCCTTCTTCCTTTCTCTTTGTCAAATTTTTCCAAGACACCAAAGCCCATTTTCTCTGTTGTTTTGGGCCACTCCAGAGAAATTTGCTAAAAATTTATTTCAATTTGTTGCATATTCCTTTGGGAGCAGCCAGGATAGATAGGGGATAAATCGGAATTGCTTGAAGAACTGATTTCAACAGAATCAGCCTCCCAGCTATGTTTAGCACCCTGAAGGACCAACTTGCCAATCTATTCTTGATCTTCTCTATGACTTGCTGCCAGTTCGCTATTCTTGTAGGGTTTATGTCAAGTTGGTTTCCCAGATATTTTGTCGGAAGTTCCCCCTGCTTGAATCCTAACATCCTTATTAAATGAGCTTTAATTGAATCCGGGGTGTTGAAGATGAAGGTGCATGCTTTTTCTTTGTTTATTTCCATCCCTGATGCCTCCCCAAATAAATTCAGGATGCTTTTTATCCCCCTAACTTCCTTTATTGATACCCCCCCGAAGAGCATAATGTTGTCCACAAACTATTGATGGGTGATGGGTAAGTTGTCATCCCACAGCCTTAATCCTTTGAATTTTTTTCCCTTAGGGATTTTTTGAAATACCGACCCAAGCCCTCCGCGGCCATTATAAACAGAAAGGGAGATATGGGGTCCCCCTGTCGAATTCCTCTAGTGGCTTTAAAAGTGGAGGAGGGCGCTCAATTTATCAGGATGGAGAAGAAAGGTGTTCATATCATATCCTGCACCCAGTCAATCCATCTCCTACTAAATCCAAAAGAAGAAAGGATTACTCTGAGATAGTTCCAGTTTAGGCGATCATACGCCTTGGATAAATCTAGCTTAATCATCATACCTCTCCGATTTCTCTGTTTTAAAGAATGGAGAGTTTCCTGAGTTACTACCAAACCATCAAGGATTTGTCTGCCCTCCACAAAACCAGTTTGTTCAGGAGATATTATATTTGGGAGGATTGGCTTTAATCTTTTAGCTATCAAAGTGGCAATTATTTTATATATGACATTACATAGAGCGATAGGTCGGAAACCATGGGCAGTTTCCGAGCTAGCAGTTTTGGGGATCAAAGTAAGAAAAGTAGAGTTAAGGCCTGGCCATACCTTTTGTTTCATGCGTGATTCCTCTACTACCTCCAAGATTTCTTGGCCAAGGAAGTGCCATCCTGCTTGATAAAACTCCACTGTAAATCCGTCCGGCCCTGGCGCTTTGTTTTTCTTCATGCCCCTTACAATGTCTTCCACTTCCTCCAAGGTGGCTGCCCTCATTAGTGCCATGTTTTGTTCCTCTGTTATTAGTCTAGGAATCTCCCTGCCTATGAGATCTATCGTTGTTTCTCTGTCAATTGTCGGTTCCGTTAAAATTTCCTTGTGATGCACTACCAAGGTCTGTTCTATTCCTGCATGATTTATTATCCTCTCTCCCTCATCATTTTTGATAGAAAAAATCTTGTTTCTTTGTCTGTGCTGAATCATAGCTTGATGAAAGAACTTTGTATTTCTTTCCCCTTCACGTAACCAATTGATCCTGGATTTTTATCTCCAGAGTATTTCCTCCTGTTTTCTCCATTCTTCTAGTTGACTTAGAATAATTCCTTCTCTTCTGCTTCTTTCCTCATTTCTTCCTTCTTCAATGGTTTGCTGTTGAATCTCTTCCATTTCTTTTTCTAATTTTTGTTTTTCCTTCATTATATTTCCGAACTCTTCCCTGTTCCATATTTTTATTCTCCTTTTAAGCTCTTTAAGTTTCAATTGAAAGGTATGCATCTTACCCGTTCCTTTTTGCATGCTCTGATTCCACCATTCCTCGACTTTGGATAAGAACTCAGAGTTCCTGAGCCAAAAGGCTTCGAATCTGAAAGGTTTTTTCTGTGAGTTCTTTTTAATATCAATTTCTAGCATGATCAGCCAGTGATCAGAACCCATGGCTGGCAGTATCTTAGCTTCCACATAAACATCTCGGTTTAGCACCTGCTCCGCAACAAGGAATCGGTCTAGTCTAGAGGCTATTTGATTTTCTCCCCCCTTCGGTTATTCCAGGTATGAATGCCATTTATTGTTGGGATATCAACCAACCTTTGTTCTGTGATCATCTCCTCAAATTCTTCCATATATTGGTCCGCTCTCCTTATACCTCCCCTTTTCTCCTCCATTGTTCTTATCATGTTAAAATCCCCCCCAACTATCCATGGAGTTCCAGGAAACATCGTCTTTATGGATTTCAGACTGCTAAGGAAGTTTCTACGATCTCTTGAAATGTGTGGTCCATAGACCCCAGAGATGAGGATCCATTCTTCTGACCCTATCAATCTGAATAATCCTGTGAGGATTCTAGGCATGCTTATCCAGTTCTCAAACATTACTTCTTCAGGATTCCATAGAATAGCCAAGCCCCCTGTTGTGCCATTGGCGTCCTGACCCATCACCTCATATTGTATTTTATGTCTCTTAATCATCCCTTCTAATTGCTGGGATCCGATTTTCGTTTCTTGAATTATCATAATGCTTGGTTTATCTTTCTTTAACCTATCCTTCAAGTACCTCTGCTTGCCTTTACTGTTAAGGCCTCTTATGTTCCAACTTGTGATTATCATCTTATAACTTTTTGGTCGGTTGATGGAATACCTCTGAAAGAGGTATAACTCTTCCTGAATTGACCAGAATCTCTCCTACCACGTGTATGGCTTCATTCATTGTCCGTCTCCCTCGCTTCCTTCCCCCTTTGCCAGTGTTGTCCAATCCCAGACTTTGGGTTCCTTTGCTTCCTACCTGCTCGGTTTGACTTTCCAGAGTGATTCCTTTCTTCTCCTTATATTTCTGGAAGGCTTCTTTATACAATTGCTTTTGATTTTCCGGGATGAACCTTTCATCTAGGTTTTTCCAATCATGAAGCAGTCTTTTCATAATTCTTTCCTCTTCATTCCCATTATCTTTTTGTGCTTCGGCCTCCCCCTGAATTTGTTCCATTGTCACTTCCATACTATCCTCCGTTTCTTCTCTCCCCTTACTATTCTGGACTAGGTTCTTAGTTACTTCCATAGGCTCCTCTGTGGTTTCTTCTTTCCCCCCTTCCTCCTCTTCCTCCTGTAAGACTTGGAATTGATTGCTGCATTCTGTTGTTGCTAGTTTTACAGGTTGTTGCTGTCTGGCTGTGTCTTTTCCTGCCCTTTTCTTTCTCTAGACTTCCTGGAAGCCAGATTCTTCTGCATTCCTTTCTTCTGACCCCTTTTGATCCTCTTCCTTTTTTCTTGTGGTTTCTTCTTCTTTATTCAATGGGCACTGTTTAAATAGGTGCCCGTATTCATGGCACCTCCTACATCTAAAAGGTATATGCTCGTAGTCCAGTGGTTGTTGCCAAAGTTCATCATGAAACTCCAGCTCTATGTATTCCGACAATGGCTCAGCTATATTCATGTAAATGCATATCCTAGCGTAAGATGTGTACTTCCCTCTTTTTGTGGACTCTGCAACTTTGACGAAGGTTCCCACCGTATTGCCAATACCTTCCAGTATGTCAAGATCCTAGAACTCTGTCGGCAATCCAAATAGTCTCACCCATATAGGAGCTGCAAGCATTTTTTCGAGATCTGGGTTATACCTATCTTCCCAATGCCTCATGAATAATCCAACATTATTCATGAAATACAGTCCGCCTTCAAAGGTTCTCTCCTTATCTTCCAGATTTGCGAATATAACTGTAAAGAAACCCTTTGCCCCTAGCTTAAGATCTATGTGCCCTTTCAGCTTCCATTGTTGTTGTATCCATTTAGCTAGATCCCTTTCTGTCGGCCAAAACCCTACAAATTTGCAGATCAAGGCATGATCTCTCATGTAACTCCTATAGTCTTCCAGTTTATTGTTGGGGATGACATACCTCGGTTTCTTCTGGGCTCTGGGTAGGCATCTACCTCCAAGTTTTGTCTGCCATCGGTTTCCTAGCACTGGCGCCTCGTTACTCCTTATCTCTGTATTCTCCTGCATCCCATACCCGCTCGATTCCCCTGTCGCTATATTTTTGTAGGAGGGGATCTATCCCCTCCCTTTCACGCCCTCCATTACTGTCTTCAATCCAAGTGCGTTTCTCAGATCCCCCTCTGGTTATTTCCGATCAATATTTTCCCCCCACTATCTCGATGACCCCTCTGCAAGCTTTGATCACCGTTCCCGATCCAGTGCCGCCGCAATCTTTGAGAAAAACCCTAGGTTTTCCAAACCCTCACTCAGCTCTCCTCCATCGCTCAATTCTCCTTTTCATTTTTTAATTTTTAAATATTTTTAATTTTTAATTTTTTTGTTTTGTTTGCAAGAGCTGGAGCAGCGTGGAAGGAATCCGCAGGAAGTAATGTTGAAGAGAAATGCGGAAATGGAGCTGTAAGGATACAGGGATTTGATTGGCAGCAGAGTGAGAGGAGCCCTAAATATTTTCCAGAAATCTTGACAAAATTTTTAACTCGCTCTCCTTCAGATTTCTTGAAACCCTCATAAAAAATTTAGATCTGAAAATGAATGATTTTAAAACCTTTGGAATGCAAGATTGCTGGTTGATATTTTTGGAAAGCAATTTTAAATGAAACCCCAGCAAACAGATAGCTTGGAGAATCTCGAATTTCTTCAGCAAAAAACCTGCAAGAAACTGATCCTGAGCCAGATCTAACCCTCCAGGGCCAGATCTGGCTTCAAGACAAAAATTCTCCTCAGACCGTAAACCTGCAACCTTTAATGGCAAAACAAAACACCAAAGATAATAAGTTCAAGAAAGGAAACTGAAAACCCACTAAATAATAACAATATTCCACAAACTGCAGACTCTAAAAATAGCCAATTTCTCATATGCCCACAATAAAATATTTTCAGAATTTATTTTAAGTGAGATCACCTTTAGAAAACCCTTCATGCATTCATAAAAAAAATTCAGATGATAAAGCCGGGATTAAAACTAGCTGGGCTTCTTCAGAAAACACAATCCGGATTGGCTGGTTCACGAGAACCCCCTAACGCCCAGTAAACTCAAAACTTAAGATTTCCTGCACAGCTTAAAATCAACCATTAACATAGAGGGAGAAAAAAATAATGAAATCCAGATCAAATGGAGATACCTGCCATTATATTTTAGAATCTAAACTATCATTCAAACCCTAGAGATCAGAGAAGATACCTGTGCCTGAATCAATTTTCATCAAGCTATTATCAATGACTGAAAATAAGATTATGCAGAAAAATAAAACAATCTTACAGCATTTCCAGAAGAGTAACACCAGCAAGATTTTCATCCCCAAAGTCTTTCTTTATTGCACAAAAACTGACTACAAGAGAGCTTTCTTTAGCATCAGACTCTCAGATCTAATCTGATCTCAAATGACCCCTAACACCCTATTTAAAGGAAAAATTCCCAACGGCTAGTTCGA
>APFE030087257.1:231451-244230 GCA_000404065.3 Pinus taeda
TCAACACACTAGGATTCCCCTAAGATTCTAATGACAAAATTCATTCCGGCTTTGGGGTTAGGCTGAAGGAAAACTCTGCCGATCATGGATCGGTGAAACAAAAAACCTTCCGGAACATAGATTATCACTAGAAAATTAGGTCCACCTAGGCAATTTACATACATGACTCAACTCTGCTCAGATTATTTACAATTTACACATGCAGACTGGCTTTACAACATAATATGATCAAGATGACGATGATTGTCGAATGGCACGGACACGTCAATCAAGCGCTATCCCTTTTGCGAAGAAAAGGGGGTGTATTGCTGAGGGTAGTTGACATGTAGTGGTCAACAATACCCTTTAATTATTTTCATTCCCTAAGTTTAGACTTAGGCTTCCATTAAAAATAATTAATTATTTAAATAAAACTGTCTCCGAGTGGAATTTCCCAAGACAATTTCTGGATATTGTGGAATACATGTGTCCAAGCCTCCCTGAACATTTTGAGGCTTAGAGTGCATTCGATGATACCATATTTCAACACTCCCTCTTAGCGAGGAATGTGCTCTAGTAATGTAACCTGCTGAAGTATCACCATGCTTTGTAACATCTCCCTCTGCATTGCTGATGGCTGACATTGTTGCCCACCAACTATTGCGTGAATGCTACATCTATATTGCTACTGACACTTCCACTGGCAACATTGCATCTGTACTACCACTCCCTCTCAAATTTTGCATCTGTGTTGTTGTTGGCCCTGCTACAACCAACACTGCATCCTTCTCCAATTGTTGTTGCTACTGCATCAACAACGGAAAAGCATCCCAAATTATTGAACTGGTGTTCAGTATGATACATATGTTGCTAGATTTCTAACTGTTGCTAGTCTCTGCGCTGACCCTTTGAAGCCTTTGCATTGTTGTTGACTTTGCTTTGTGCCAACTGCACTGCTGCCAACTCTAGCTTTGCGTTGCTCAGTCTTTGGTGCTCCTAGCCACTACAACTATCACTCTGACACTCTTCTGCATCAACTGACACAGTCCATCCTGCTACTGCTGATTTGGGATCCCCTAGCAAGGTATTGATCCAAGAGGTGGACTCCTCAAGGATCCTGCCCATCTGTAGTTCTTCTGAACTACAATTCTATGTCACCCCACCTTTGGGAAATCATGGCAAACTCCACCTCCTTGATCTGTGTGGATGCAACCTTCAGATCATGCTTGTCATCCTTGTCCATGCATTGGATTGGCAAGAGATCATGACATAGTACCCTATTGATTGTTGAAATTTCTAAGTCTAACTGTTAGAAATTTTATCTATATTCTTCTGGTTTATTTCTCCTACTTGTTAATTTCCAACAAGTTATTTAAAAATATAAACATTGAAATAAACACATTACAGTCTCAACCATCTATAGATCAATAGCTGAAAGAAATAGCAAACACACAAGTGACACCATTATTTTTGGACAACTTGTCCTCGGAAAAACCCAACTTGGAAACCAGTGCAACAATTCTTAGGGTTATTTATTGTGCAGTATATCCTTGAGTACAACTGGGTGCCAAACTGGCTCACTTGACAGAGAAAAATAATCGACAGTAATGCCTCTTTGTTCAGAAGCAGATATTTAAAAAATCTTCCCCACAAAATACTCTCTAGCACAACTGAAGACTGAAGCATTGCGTCAGCCCTCTTGGCCTCTGCGTCAGCCCTCTGAGGCACCGCGTAGCCTCTACGACCTTTTGCGTCACTCCTGCTTCCCTTTGCATGGATGACGCATGCCCTTCTAGCTTTGCACTATCTCCGCTGGGATTTGCGTGGCTTGCTCTAGCTTCTGTGTCTGCCTCTGTGCCTCTGTGTTGGTCTCTTGGCACTATCTCTGCCTTTTTGTCCAGTACTCACTTGCCCTCGCTGCAAACTGATCACTGATTCGATTTTACTTAGCAACCCTGTTCTAGTAAATTGAATGACTGATCACTCTAGTGTGTTCTCCAACTGACCTTCAAGCCTCCTCTTATAATTTTCTTGTTGGTCATTCAATGGATGAGATTACATCTCTAATCAACGTATAAGATTAGATTTGGCTTGATCCATGACTTTTGGAACCTTCTAACCTACTTTTATATTAATACCCATTAATATTTTATTTTACCTAAGTTTAGACTTAGGAACTCCATTAAAAATATTAATTATTTTAATATCTCCTTAACCAGGTAGAATCTTCCCAAACCATTTCTAGGTCTTGGAGATCTCATGTGCTTTAACCTCTCCACTAATTTTCATGGCTAGAGCACATCTGATGCTACCACAAATCAACACTTCCTCTTAGCAAGGATTGTGCTCTAGTAATACTCCCCACTAAGCATTACTCTGATTATACGACATCGGTACTTCTGTTGATGCTAGGCATCCCCACCCAACATCCTCTGCAATGTTGCATCCTGTATTGCTGCACATGGCTCTGCCACTTCCACTACTGCATCTGTACGACAACTCCCTCTGCATCCGTGTTGTTGTTGGTCCTCTCTCCCAACACTGCATCTGCACTGCAACCCCCTCTCATCATGCTGCATCATGCTACTATGAACTCCTACTGCACCTCAACTCAGTTACTGAGAAGTAAATAACTGATCCACCCAACTACTGACATCCCTGTCAGGCTAGAAACACTCCTGATACTGAAGCTCTCTCTACCACTATCAAGTGCTCCCTCTACTGCCTTTGTGCTACTGCAACAACTCCTTGCCTCTTGCACCACGACAAACCTCTATGTGCCATACTTCACTGTTGCAACCCCCTCTGTATGTCTCGCACTGCTGCAACCTACTAGCTTTGCGCTACTCGGGAATACTGCACTGTAGCACTCTCTACTACTTCATTCGCATCCATTCCTACCGACATCCGCCAGTCCTGCTACTCTATCTTCGGGGCTCCTGTAGCAAGGTATAATCCAAGAGTTTGGTTACCTCAAGGATCCTGCCCCTCATCGCCTATAGTCTTCCTGACTACAGCTCGATGTCTCCCCACCTCTTCTCTAGAGGTACATGAGCACTCACGGCACAATCATCCTCCTCCTCTACCTCCTTTTCCACCTTCGGTGGTGCTGCATTGGAGTCAGACGCCTCTCTCTTGTTCTTCTTCCTCGGACATTGGTTCACATAATGACCCAGTTCCCCATAATTGAAGCACTAAACCTTGGAGAGGTCCTTCTTCTTCCTCTTCTCCTGCTTCCCCGCAAATGCCAGAGTTGCATCCTCTTCCTCTTTCTTCTTGATTCGAACTCCTCTGCTCCTATTTCGCATCTTGCTCAGCCGTTTGATCTCTTCGTGGCAAAGATCCGCCCACAGTTCTTCCCAATCTGGAAGATTCGCTCTGCTCAGTATGCTTTGGACAAATGTCTCCCACTCCTCATAGACTGCGTTTAATGCGGTCCTCACCATCAACTCCTGATCCGGCGTGGCCCCTATGGAAGTCAGTTGGTCCCATATCTCCTTCAATTGACCGCAGAAGTGATCTATCTGCTCCCCCTTCCGCATCTGGTATGACCGCAGCTGATTCTCAAGTAACATCTTCCTCTGCACGGAAGTATGTTGGTACAACGTCTTCAAGGTGTCCTACATTTTCTTTGTCGTCTCCTTCTCAACAATATGTTGGACCACATGATCCTTGACCCCATCAAGGATGATGCATTTCGCCTTGGCCATTGCCTCCTCATACTTCTCACTATTAGCCAGGTCAACTAGGATAACCACTGTTCTCAAGTCGAAGGCGTTGATGCGATGTCTATCTAGAATGGACAGGATCCTCGCCTTTCAGACCATAGAGTTGGACGCCTTGTCCAACCTATCCTGATTCCTCAGTCCATTCATGGCCATCTCTCTGCTATTTCATTCGACTCCTCCAAGTCTCTAATTCCCTCTGGAATTTCTCTCTTCAACTCTGTCTAAGTCGCTACTTCTCGTCTTGAAGTTTTATGCTAGACTCCCTCTGAGTCTTGATTTCCCTCCTGGAAATATGCCTGCCAACCGACGAGTCGCACCTCTCCGATCTCCTGTGCACCTGCAACACTGATACGAATTCCTTGGCTAGAAATTTGCCTTGGTAGTGACTCCCTCTACCTTGGTTTTTCCTTGTTAGGTACTGTTTTGCCCACAACACCCCATCAGCTTGACTCCTCGCAAACTGCCTACAACTTCCTACACCCCAACAACCAAAGGACTAAGCCTCTAAGCTCTATGCAATCCCAGCACTGGCTGAAATGCTCCCCTAGCCAACTGCGTCAACCCTCCTAGTATCTGCATGGCTCTACATGAGCCTTTTCTGCCCTCCTTAGCCTCTGCGTTGGCCTCTCTCTGGCCCGGACTGATGACGTAATCACTCTGCGTCAACATTTCTTCTGTCACTTTCTGCAAGGAATAACTTTTCTCACTTGGGATAACTGTCTTTGTTGCAAATGCTCTGTTTCAGCTGTGCCTCCAACTCTTCTGTGATCTGCAACCACGCTCTGATACAATGTTGAAATTACCATTAGAATTTTTTTTTGTATTCTTTTGGTTTATTTCTCCTACTTGTTAATTACCAACAAGTTATTTAAACATATAAACATCGAAATAAACACAATATAGTCCCAACCATCTACAAATCAATAGCTGAAAGAAATAGAAAACACATAAGTGACACTTATTTTTGGACAACTTGTCCCCGGAAAAGCCCAACTTGGGAAAACCGATGCAGCAATTCTGAGGGTTATTTATTATGCAGTATATCCTTGAGTACAACTGGGTGCCAAACTGGCTCACCTGACAGAGAAAAATAATCGACAGTAATACCTCTCTATTCAAAAGCAGATATTTAGAAAATATGCCCCACGAAACCCTCTCCAGCACAACTGAAGCACTGCGTTAGCCCTCCTGGCCTCTATGTCAGCCTCAAACCCCTCTGCGTCAGCCCTCTGAGGCACTGCGCAACCTGTACGACCCTCTTCATCACTCCTGCTGCCCTCTACCTGGATGACGCAGGCCCTTCTGGCTTTGCGTTGTCTATGTGTGGCCTGCTTTGGTTTCTATGTCTGCCTCTATGCCTTTGCGTTGGTCTCTCGGCACTATCTTTGCCTCTCTGTTCAAAACTCACTGCCACTCGATGCAAACTGATCACTGATTCGACTTTACTTAGCAATCTCGCTCTAGTGAATCGAATCACTAGTCACTCTAGTGTGTTCTCCAACTGACCCTCAAGCCTCCTCTTATACGTTTCCTATTGGTCCTTCAACGATCAAGATTACATCTCTAATCAATGGCTAAGATTAGATTTGGCATGATCCATGTCTTTTGGAGCCTTATAACCCAGTTTTATATTAATACCCATTAATATTTTATTTTTCCTAAGTTTAGACTTAAGAACTCCATTAAAATATTAATTATTTTAATATCTCCTTAACCGGGTAGAATCTGCCCAAACCATTTCTCAATCTTGGAGATCTCATGTGCTTTAGCCTCTCCACCAATTTTCATGGCTAGAGCACATCTGATGCTACCACAAATCAACATTGATGGAGTATCATTTTTAGTCAGAGACATTGTATTACAGGAGCCCTTAGAGGCGAGGGATATTACATGCTTCAGTTGGCAACAGGATGTAGGTTTTCCACTCATCATTATTTCAACACAAAATCAACATGATGATATTAACCTTGGTTTGTGCTAATAGTTGGATTGGAGAGAGGTGATGAGTTGGTGTTGATTTTAGGTAGCATCGGATGTGCTCTAGCTCCTAAATTTTGTGGAGGGCCTAGAACACATGAGATCTCCAAGACCCATAAATCGTTTGGAGAAATTCCACTCGGATGAGGTTTTATTAAAATAATTAATATTTTTAATGGGTTCCTAAGTCTAAACTTAGGAAAATAAAAATATTAATGGGTATTAATAAAAATATGGGTGAGAAACTTCTAAGTGATGATGATCAAGTTTGTTTTAATCTAAGTCGTTGATTAGGGACTTAATCTCAGCTTTTGATTCATCAACAAGAAAAGTATAAGAGGAGGCTCGAGGGTCAGTTGGAGATACACTTGAGAGATCTGTCAGATCGAATTTTATATGCCGAGGTTTGCTGAGAAAATTTAACAAGTGATCTGTTGCAGTGAGAGGGGCAGTAGCAGAGAGTTGGATTGGAAGGGAGTTTCGAGCCAACAAGTACCAAAAAGAGAGGCAGTGCAGAGGCCTACGCAGCCCATGAAGGGGCTCATGCAGACCAAGAGGGTTCTTGCAGTGGCAGTGTGAGATAATCGAGGGAAGTTCGAGATTTTGGTAGGAGTTCGATGTTTTGAGACGAGAGGTCTGAAGTCAAAGCTTCTAAGGGAAAATTGATCCAATAGAGAAGTGATGCAGTCTCCTAGAGGCAAGACGTTGGCCTAGACAGAGCAGATTGTGCTGGGATTTTCACAGTGCTTGCCAGAGTTTGCCATTCAGTGGATCAGTTGAGACTTGGAGAATGAGGTAAACCCTCGTATGTATTTCTTGCTGTCGTAATATCTCTGAAAGGTTAGCCGGTGTGAGAGGCAACCTATTGTACTCAATTTCTGCTTGCTTAATAATACAAACCCTCTATATGCGACACCAGTTCATGATTTGTATGTATGTGTAGTCTGCAATAGTGTTTTCATCTCTATTTAAATAATTAAATATCTTGTTGAATGTAAAAACAAGTAGGAGATAATAAACCAGTGATTACAGTAGGATTTCTGATGAGTATATTTAGAAAATTTCACATGGTATCAGAGGATTGCAGATCATAGGAGACTGAAGACATCAGCCGGGATATCAAGAGAATTTGCTGCAGAGAAGCAGTTTTCCCGAGTGAAAGCATCGTTTCAAAGGCAGAGGCATAGCTAAAGGAGTGACGTAGATCCAGAGAAGTGATGCAGAGGCTCACGTAGCTCCCAGCATTTTGAGCCTACAAAGGGTGACGCAGAACTCGAGAGGATCTCACACAGTGACTGCGTTAGCTCTCTGGGCAAGCGCAGAGCCCGACAGGCTCGAAACACTCAGTTGTCGAGGCTGGAGGAGTAGAGCAGATTCAACCAATGGAGCTAGTGGGATGTTGTTGTTGTTGGTGCAGAACAATGTTTGTGGAGACAAAGCCGAGGTAGGGGGAGTCACAGCCTTGACAGATTTCTAGCCAAAGAAATTTAGATCTAGGTTGCAGTAGCAAAGGAGGATTAGAGAGGAGTGATTCGACATTTGGCTGGAGGATTTCCGTGAAGGAAATCAGGAGTCAGAGGGAGTCTAGAGGAGCTTGTTCCTTAGACGCCTTCTTGCGCCAAAGAAATCCAGATCCAAGTCTTGATGGATTAGCAGCAGGAGAGGGAGAAGAGCATTGGTCCTATTTTTTTGAATGGGGATGTCGTCAATGGACTAAGGGATCAGGACCTATTGGATGGAGCATCCAATTTTGTCATCTGGAAGGCGAGAATTTTGGCAATCCTAGACAAACATCACATCAAGGATTATTCCTTGAAAGTAGTTGTTGTTCCAGTCGACATTGATCCGCTGTCGGAGTACGAGGAGGTCCAGGCGAAGGCTAAATGCATGATTCTAGACGGAGACAAAGATCATGTGGTCCCACACATTGCTGAGAAGGACTCAACAAGGGAGATGTGGGAAACGTTGACCACCTTGTACCAGGGGACTTCGGTTCAACGGAAAATTCTATTGGAAAATCTGATCAGATAGTACTAGATGCAGAAGGGAGAAGAGATTGATCCCTTCCTCCTCAGGTTGCAATGGATTTGCGACCAGTCGACTTCCGTGGGGTCTACACCAGATCTTGAGTTCATGGTCATGACTGCCCTAAATGCAGTCATCGAGGACTGTGAGACATTTGTCCAAAGTATCTTGGGCAGAACGACTCTCCCCAGTTGGGAGGAGATGTGGGCAGCTCTTTGACAAGAAGAGATCAGGAGATTGACGAAGACAGGGAGTAGCGGCAAAGGAGCCCGGGTCAAGAAGGAAGAGGAGGAGGATGTAGCTCTCACATCATCGGGATAGCAGGGGCAGCATAAGAGAAAGAAGGACATTTCCAAGGTCATATGCTTCAAGTGTGGGGAACTTGGACATTTTGCAACTCAGTGCCCTTGGAAGAAGGGCAAGGAGGAGGCTTCTGACTCGAAGGTTGCTCTAGCGAAAGCTGACATGGAAGGCAAGGATGATGATTGTTCCATGAGTGCTCATGCGCCTCTGGAGATGAGGTGGGGCGACATTGAGTTGTAGTCAAGAAGGACTACATGGGGAGCAAGATCCTGGAGGTGCCCAAACTCTTGGATCACATAAGGCTACAGGAGCCCTTAACAATAGTAGAAAAATGATGGGTGTCGGTTGGAGCGAGGTGTGATAGAGAGACAATGGCAGAGCTAGATTGCCAAAGTTTGAGGCAACACAATGGGTGTTGTAGCAGTGTAAGAGGCACAGAGCAGTTTGCAGTAGCACAACAACAACAGAGGGTCAGCACAGATTAGCAGCAGAGGTAGCTTCAGCGTCACGAGGCATCCATACTAACCATCATGTTAGTTTTTGGGTGAAAGTTTGAGTTGCTTACCTCTCAGCAACTGAGTTGCAATGCAATAGTTAGCAGTGGCAGTGTTATGGGCAGTGTTCCATGGGTACTCGCCCCCCCCAGGGGTCGCGTTTCGTAGCTCCCCGCGCTCTGGGGACTTGGGGACGAGAGGGGGTTGTTTAAACTTTACCCACGCTCCCAAAAAAAAAGGTACACAAGGGGATGTGCTAGGGGGTCGTTTCCTTCAGCTGAGGGGTCGTTTCTGAAAAAGGGGTTGCGGGGGAGTCATGAAGGGTTGTGGGGTGTCAAGGGGAGTCACTTCCCTTTGACCAAGTCCAATTTTTTTAAATGATTTTTTTAATCATAAATTAAATTTTTTTTATCGAGAAAGAATTTCTGTTTAAGTGTGTTTGCTGCCCTCCCTCCCTCACTCCATTCGCAACACTTAGATGCCATCACGTCGCCGATACCATTGTTGCAGCACTCCAATGCGATCACTCGGACTGTGGATGCTTGTCACCGTCGTTGCTGGAAGCCACGCTACACCTGAAGGCTGAAACACTGTGGCTGAAGGCTGAAGCACCGTGGAGTTTGGACATTGTCACCTGAACAGTGAAGCACCATGCTGACTGTTGCCTGACCACCACACCGTGCTCACTGCTACTGTTGCCTGACTAGTGACCACCGCACTGTGCTACTACTACCTGACCACCACACTGTGCTGCTTGAAGGCTGACAGTCCACTGTCCAATTTGCAGCCTCCATTCCCCATCGACAGTCAAGCTGTAACAGTAAGTACCCACAACTATTTTTTAAAATTTTCCATTTTTTTTTTGTAAATTCAAAAATTGTAATTTTAAAAAAAAATTCCTAGTCCTATAGGCTGGGTTTTTTTTCATTTTTTTTTAAACTTGACTGTGTTTAAAAAAAAAAATGAAACTTGACTGTGTTTTTTTTTTTTTTTTTTTTGCAAGTTTTAATTTTTTTAATTTTTTTAGTTTTGACTATGCATTAATTTAAATTTTTTTCTTGTAAATTAAAAAAAAAAAAATCAGTGTTCAATGTGTGTGTTGTTAGTATTAGTCAGCCTGTGTAATGTTTTTAAATTTTTTTATTTTCACTACAGGCTACAACCTACATTTGTCATTCAACTTACACTGTTACAACTATGAGTCAGAGTCAGACTTCTTCTGGGAACAGTGATAGCAGCTATAGTGGTAGTGAGCCACAAGATGTACAAGAAGAAATTTAAAGTAGTCACAGGGGGCAAGAAACTAGAATAGGCATGGTGTAGATTCTGGAGGCCCACCAAAAGAGCTGGAAAAATTTGCAAAGGGGACATTTAATCTTCTAAAACCACTTTTAATCTATGCAACTAGACCGTCAAAAAAGAATCCAAAAGTTGGTGGTGGCTCAAGTGACTGGGTCTGCAATGTTTGTGGGCGTCACTTTGTTGGCAGCGATACTAGGGTGAAGCAACACATTTTGGCTATTACAGGTAAAGGAGTCAATATGTGTCCCTCAAAGAACCTAAATTCGGCCCAAAGAGAGCAACTTTGGAGGCTAGAAAGGGAAGCCACTGGAAAAGGATTGTTTTCTAGCAGACATGTTGATCCATCCACAAATATTTCTCCATCTAGTGCTTCATCAAAAAAGTCAAAGGTTTCTACTGGTGCATCTCGATCTTGTGCAATGGGTGGTACAGTGTCTAGGATGTACAACATTCTAGATCGAGATGACACAGATGATGCAATTGGCAAAAAAAATTTTGCCAATGGAATTCCCTTCCATGTTGTTCCTTCTCCTTATTACAAGGAAATGGTCCAAGAACTTGCAAGAATAGGGCCTTCATATGTACCATTCGGAGAACATAAGCTACGAACAACAATTTTAGATAGACAAGTGTCCAAAATTAATGTGCAAAAAGAGAGAATGAGACAAACATGGTTGAGGTTTGGTTTCTCTATTGTTATGGATGGATGGATTGACATCCGAAAATGCCCACTAATCAACATCATAGTGACATCTTTAGAAGGTCCATTCTTTCTTAAAGCTGTTGACTGTTCTGGAAATCACAAGGGTGCATCTTTCCAATTTGAGCTTCTTTGAGAAGCTATAGTGTTAGGCCCTATAATACTAGTGATTCCCCCATTACTATTGTCATTGTATCCCTTATTGTTATTATTGTGCCCCTATTGTCCCCATATTTTTATTAGTATGCCCCATAGAAACCCACTCTTGTTATTTTTGTGCACTTATGTTATTACGGTTATGTCAACTTGATTATATTGTGGCCCCTTAGACTCCTATATATAGAAGGGAGGTTTAGTCATTTGTATCATCCAAGAATTGTTCATTTGTGTAATGTAAAAGAGGTTGTCCTCTCGAAGAGGCTAAATTCTAAGACATTGATCTATTTTTTCTATCTTTTTGTGAGCTGGTTTCCTAACATTTGGTATCAGAGCTTTGGATTCTAGGGTTCCGTTGCTCCAAACAGGTCATCGTGGAATTTTTGCTATAAATTTTTTATTTTTTTCTGTGATGTTTCAGAAGCTACAAAAAAACCCATTTGAGCCGAAATCGTTCTGAACTTTGCGTCATAATTTCAGAGCTTGTCTCGCTATATTTGCGGAGATATGATCTGAGGAATTTAGGGTTTTTGCAGACTCCTGAATTACATTCCAAACAGGTGACTTGGGGAAAATCATCATAACTTTTGTTTTGAGCATCAGATTGAAATTTCATCAGAAGTTTCAGAAAGAGGACAACCTGTAGTTTTCTGTGTATCAGTTTCAGGTACTAAGGTCAAAACAGTGACACGTGAGATTTGGCATAACTCTTCTTTGGAGAATCCAATCTTGATTAGACTTGTGGGATTAAAAAGAGGACTCAAAGGGATACCTTAGGATGAGATTTCGGATATTCAAGATTCGCAGTTACAGAGATACAACAGATTCAATATCGAGATCTTACAAAGTGAAAAAAAAAGGTGTGTAGTTTTTTTTTTAATTTTGCATAAGATTGGTCAGAAAAATTAGTTTGAAGGAATTCAAAGGGAATAGTGAAGAATTATTAGCATTAATTAATACCCCAAAGAAAGAAAATGGAAACACCTAGTAAGCAACTTGAAAGCTCTAGCATGACTTGTGAAGAAGAGGAAGAAATGCAACATGATATATTAAAATTAAAAGACCAAGTAGAACAAATTTCACTCTCGCGAAAGGTAAATGAAGCCAAGATGAATGGCGTGGAAGCTAATATGAATGGCATGCAAGTTAAGATGGATGGCGTGGAAGCTAATATGGATGGCATGGAAGCTAAGATGAATGGCATGGACGATAAGATGGAAGAATTAAAGATAAATTTGAATAAATTGCTACAAGAAATGGTCACTAATGGTGAAAGGGTAGTAAAGGAAACTCATGATGAGAACAAAAGAAATGTTAATCATGATTTCATAGACTCTAATGTTGGATTGAAGACCCACCATGTTCCAAAAATCGACATGAGAAAGTTTGATGGCAAGGATCCCGGAACATAGATACTACAGATGGAGCAATTTTTCGATCTCCATAATGTGCAAAACACACAAAAGGTACGTATTGCAACTTTATATTTGGAACCAAATCAGATTGTATGGTATCGATGGCTTTGCTCTCGTAAACAAATTGTCACTTGGGCAATTTTTACGGAAGAAATGATAGCACATTATGAGGATACAAAAAGCAACACCTTTTTTGGCCAATTGATAAATCTCAAACAAAAGGGTTCAATGATGGAGCACATTGAGGACTTCCAAAAATTGAACATAAGGGTAAAAGATATTCCAGAGGAGCATATGATTGATGTGTTCATAGGGACTTTAAAAGATAATATCCAACATGAGGTTCACCTTTGGGAACCTGATTCATTGGAGAAGGCATTCAGGTTAGCAAGAAAACTGGAAAATAAAATTATGGCAATGAAGAAGCCCACCACTCACAACTATAAAGATGGAAGTGTTGTTGCCCCTGCCTTCCACAACCTACAAGGTTGACACCACAACAATTGGAAGAAAAAAGAGCAAAAGGTCTTTGTTACAGTTGTGATAACGAATACACTAAAGGTCATAAGTGTGCTGAGAAGAATTTATTCTACATAGATTGTGAAGAGGAGGAAGAAAAGGAACAAGAAATGTCAAAAGAAGAGGATATACTCCAGGAACAAACCCTAGATAAAGAAGAAATGAATCCGACCATATCTTG
>APFE030087257.1:245893-319943 GCA_000404065.3 Pinus taeda
ACTTCCTTCCATATTGCAACAAAAATGACCCCATTTATGGCACTTTATGGATATCATCCACCATCCATCACATCATATTTAAGAGAAAATTATAAGGTTAAAGAAATGGAACATCACATCGAGCATCAACAACAAGTTCTCCAACTCTTAAAGGATAACCTCATATTGGCGCATAATAGAATAAAACAACAAGCATATCAACATCGCAACAAAAGAAGTTTTGATGTAGATGACTGGGTATTCCTACGGCTATAACCATATAAACAAATGTCCCTCAAGCAAGCTAAGAAGGAAAATAAATTATCACCAAAGTATTATGGTCCATACAAGGTGTTGCAAAAGATTGGTGCTATGGCATACAAATTGGAGCTTCCTGTAGTTTCCCAAGTGCACCCACTTTTCCATGTTTCATGTTTAAAGAAGGTTATAGGTGACAAGCTCCCAATTCAAGCAATATTGCCAGAAATTGACGAGGAAGGAAAAATCATATTGGAACCAGAAGCAGTCACAGAAACAAGAACTTGATAACTACGAAATCGATCAATTTCGGATTATCTCATCAAGTCGCTGAAGACTCCACATGGGAGTGAGAATTTTATATAGAAGCATCCAGAACTACTCAAGCGTTGAGGACAACCCTTTCTGGAAGGAGGGGCATGTTAGGCCCCTATAATACTAGTGATTCCCCCATTACTATTGTCATTGTATCCCTTCTTATTTTATTGTGCCCCTATTGTCCCCATATTGTTATTAGTATGCCCCATAGAAACTCACTATTGTTATTTTTGTGCCCTTATGTTATTACTGTTATGTTGGCTAGATTATATTGTGACCCCTTATACTCCTATATATAGAAGGGAGGTTTAGTCATTTGCATCATCCAAGAATTTTTCATTTGTGTAATGTAAAGGAAGTTGCCCCCTCGAAGTGGCTGAATTCTAAGGCGTTGATCTATCTTTTCTATCTTTTTGTGAGTTGATTTCCTAGCATATAGAGGGTGTTGGGCCTGATAGTATGGTGCAGGTTGTGACAGATGCAACAACAGTTTGTAGATCAGCTAGGTTATTGATTCAAAATAGGTATCAACATATTTTTTGGACTGCTTGTTGTGTGCATGCACTCAATAATGCACTGAAGGACATTGGTAAGATTCAGTGGATATCAAAATTGGTGACAACTGCAAGAGATGTGCAGATGTTTATCTGCAACCACCACACCTCCTTGGCTATGTACAGGGCTCACACGAGGAAGGAATTCCTCAAGTCCACTGATATTAGATATGCTAGCTATTTTCTCTTATCGGAGAGGATGCTAGAGGTACAAGAACCTCTACAATCCTAGGTTGTGAGTTCAGAGTAGGGGAGGTGGTCAGAATCAAAGACAGACACGGGGAAGAAGGTCAGGCTTCAATTGGACAATGATTGGTGGGCAGATTGTTCTTATTTGGTGTCACTCTTGGGCCCTATTGTGGAGGTCATTCATTACAGTAAGTCGGATGCTCCTAGTCTTGGAGAGATCTATGAGACCTTTGATAGCATGTTGGGTCGTGTGAAGGTAGCCATTCAGCAGAGGGAGCCCTCATTAGAGTTCTATACATCCCAGATTTGACCCATCATTCAACGTAGGTGGGATCGCATGAACACACCTTTACACATGGAAACATATGCATTAAACCCAAAATGGTATGTTGAGAGACCTGGGAGGGTGCCTCCTATTGATGATCCTGAGGTAAAGAATGGCTTCCTAGATGAAATTGCAAAGATGTACAATGAGGAGGAAGGGGAAAGATTTTGAAGATAGTTTGTTTAGTTTGTATCTCTTAGTGGCCCCTTCAACACACGTGGTGCTTGGGCAGATCACATAGATCTAGCCCAAGATGACCCAATTGGTTGGTGGAGGATGCATGGAGATGGTGCTTCAAAGCTCAAAGATCTAGCTATGCATTTGTTGTCTCAGATTGCTAGTTCCTCTACAACAGAGAGGAATTGGTCCACATATAGCTTCATCCAATCTATCAAGAGGAACAATCTTACCTCTAAAAGAGCGGAGAAGTTAGTTGTTGTGCACAATACCCTATGTCTTGAGCATAGGAAGACACCTGAGTATTTGAAGGGACGAACAACACGATGGGATGTTGATCCAAAGGATGATGCACAGGTAGATATGGAGAAGAGAGTTGATGAGAGACAGATGGGGTTGGTTGGTGTGCCGCTTAGCAAGTTTGAGAATGCTAGTGATTCAGATTCAGATGGTGATATGGTTGAACGTGATTTATTCATGCAGCAGCTGGATACAAAGACTAGCGAGGCATTACCTTGAGGCTTGAGAAAAATTATGCTCGTTTATCTTTTGACATGTTGATGTTTTTATGTTATTCTGACTCTATAAAATTTTGACTCTTGATGTATCAAACTTGACTTTTATAATTTTATGTAAATATTCACTGTTCAGTATTCAATGTTCATAGTAGGAAGTGGAACATCAATATGGTTTAATCATAATGTATGATGTATGACTATAAATTAGAATTTTAAATTTATATGATAATGATATTCATATCAATGATCATGCTTTGCATCTTTTTAGTTTTCTTTTTAAATTTGTTTCATTGATATGATTCATCGATTTATAAATTATATTTTATATTTATAAGTTTTTAAGACCCTGACATTCCTCCACATTTCCTAAAAATTGGTGGGGAGCTTTTGCATAGGCCGCTCCCGCGTATTCTCTCTCCCTCGCCCCCTTGTCCCAGAACCTTGGTGGAACATTGGTTATGGGTAGCATGAGGCAACCTTTTGAGGAGTTGTAATACATGTGTAGCAGTGGCAGTGGTAGTGGCAGAGTGATGGGCAGTAGTATAGGAAGCACCAGTGCAGTGGATGAAGGGCATCAGGCCAAGCATCAACAACACAGAGGAACAATGCAGTG
Organism: Pinus taeda; assembly: GCA_000404065.3. NCBI lineage: Eukaryota > Viridiplantae > Streptophyta > Pinopsida > Pinales > Pinaceae > Pinus > Pinus taeda. Next base: position 248,825 of record APFE030087257.1, read on the forward strand.
GATCAGTGTAGTACTTTTGTTGAGAAGTGTTTCTAGAGCACATTCCTCGCTAAGAGGGAGTGTTGATTTTGGGTAGTATCGGATGTGATCTAGTTCTGAAATTTTGTGAAGGGGCTAGAACACATGAGATCTCCAAGATTCAGAAACCATTTGGATAAATTCCACCCGGATGAGGAGTTATTAAAATTCCACCCAAATGAGGAGTTCCCTTAGAGAAAGTTTCCCTGTGCGTGTGTAATTTATCTTCCACCTGACATTGATTCTGCTGTTGCAAAACCCTCTATGTCAAACCAAGGAATATGCTTTGAGAAAATCTGAGCTACTATTGCTCCGTCTGACTATTGGAATCACTATCTTGGGCAACTCAAATTTTCTGCCAACGTGCAACTGAAAATCAAATTTTTTCCCTAGCAATTCAACATGCCTGTCAATGAATTGTGTAGCCTCTAGGAATTTCAGTATGTTGCTCCCTCTAAGTAGCAAAATTCTCTCCTCCACTTCAACAATTCCTGGCTGACCACTCACGCTTGGATACCATGTGAAAATTTCAAAACTGAAATCATATTGCAACAATTCAAGCTTATTCTTTTTATTGTTAATTAATTTTAACAATTTATTTGCTATGGAAAATATTGAATAAATCACACTGCAACCTTCACAAATAAAATACTGCGAAAATAATAGCACTGGAAATTGAGAAAATACTAGCACACAATAAAAATGACATCGTTATTTTGGGACAAATGTCTCTGGGAAAACCAAACTTGGGAAAATTGGTGGAACAGATGAGGGTTTTATTATTGTGCAGCAATGAATTTTGAGTACAATCTATGGATATCAAACTGGAAATCCAAACAAAAAGAAAATCTAGCCAAAATTATTTAAGGGAATTTCCCTTCTTCCACAAGAAACACTAACACTACTTCCCTTCAGAAAATTTGTCCTCGTAGACGCTTTGCGTTAGGTTTTGCGTAGACCCTTGGATGTCTAAGCCTGTAACTGCCTATGAAGAAGTTTTTATACATGTCTCTGCTGAGGAAATTGATTCTCTAGCCCTCTCGAAAGCTTTCCTAACTTCTGGAAGCTTAATCAATTTTTCCTCAAGCCAAATCGAATTGTCTTTGTGAAGCAACTACACAGTCCTCTGCACCTCCTCACTAGGATGTTAGTTTCTATAGCATCTGATGTGTTCTAGCCACGAAAATTGGTGGAGAGGCTAGAATACATGAGATCTTCAAAACCCATAAATTGTTTCTGTAAATTCCACCTAGAGATGACTTAATTATATCATTAACCAATTTTTTAATGTTTCCTTAGTCTAAACTTAGGAAAACAAGTTAATTAATCATAATTAATTAATTCATGGTGAGAATTTTCTAGAAACTCACACGGATCGATCCAGAAATGATATGAGTCATCAATTAAGATTTAATCTTGGCCATTGGATTCCCAACAGGAAGATATAAGAAGGGATTGATGTTGTGATGGAGAATACACCAGTGCAGATACTCAGTTGCCCAGGCAGTTCAGTTTTCTCAGTAGCATAGGCTCAACACAAAATATAGAGCCAGAGGGTAAGTAGTAGGTGGTAGAGGAGGTCAGCAACATTTCTGAAGGAAGTATTCTAGTTCCGGGAGAGGCAGTGAGAGGTAGGCCGAAATTCCTAGAGGTTTTGCGCAAGCACTGTGCAGAGGTTGACGCTGAAGGATCTGCGTGTGGCTAGGGAGGTAGTTTCAGGGATAGAAATTAGTTGTGGGGTGAGAGAAAATTTGAGAGAAAATTGCCACAATAATTTTTCTAGTATTTCTCCTCATATTAGATTTCCAGTAGAGCGTCTAAATTATTGTACTCAGAATTGTTGCTAAAGAATAATAATAAAACCCTTATCTGCTGCACCGATTTTCCCAATTTGGGTTTTTCCGAGGACAATTGTCCAAAAACAACCGTGTTAAATTTTTGTGAGTGCTAGAATTTCTCAGTTTCCAGTATTTTATTTTCCTCGGTATTCTTATGGTGAAAAATCTAGTAGAGAATTATTCGTTGTTTGTATGTGCAAATAAATTGTTAAATTAAATTAACAACAAGGAGAATAATATCCAATTACTGGAATAGATGAAATTTTCACATGATATCAGAGCATGACTGATTAGTTAGTAAGCTCAGAAGCAGAGGAAAGAATTTTGCTGCTCAGAGGGAGCATTGGGCTGAAATTCTTAGAGGCAGTGCAGTGCTCAGACAGACAGACCAAATTGTTGGGGTAAGAACTTGATTTTCAGTTGCAGGGTTGTAGAAAATTCGATTTGCCTGGGTTAGTGATTCCAGCAATTAGAGGGAGCAACAAAAACTCAGATTTTCGCTAAGCAGATTCCTTACTTGAACACAGAGGGTTTTTGCAGCAATTTGAAGTTGCAGAATCAACGTCGGGTGGAAAGGAATAATATACAGTAAATTTTTCAGTATGACCATGGACAACATTGACATTCAGGTGGCTTCAGATTTATCTTCTAGGTTGGAGGAAAAATTTGCTTGCTTGTTAGGATCAACTTCACAAGGTGTCTAGTATGTAGATAGTGGAGCTTCAGCCTATATGACAGGGGTTAGAAAATATTTCTCTAGCTATAAGGAGGAGCATATGGACTTCTAGATTACGATGGGAAACAGAATGAAGTGTACACTCGTAGGGAGAGTTACCATTAATTTTCGTAGGGAGTCAGGAGCAAGCACCAAAGCTATAGATGTATTGCATTTGCCAGGATTGGGTATGAACCTGATTTCAGTATCCCAACTACAAGATAAGGGATATGATATCCACTACATAGGGAAAAAAGTGTTTGTAAAACACTCAAGCTAGAAGAGGGTAAGACAAATTGGAGTTCAAACCAACAAACTATATAGAATTCAGCTTAACTCTCCAATGACATTAATTGGCAGTCACAGTAGCAGTGGGATGGAACTGAATGAGGTATGGCATAGGAGAAGGGCTATTATTAATACCAGGGAGAGGCAGCTGTGGAGTAGGATGGTCTGGGAATTCTTGGTGAGGTGGAAGAATTTACCGGGTGAGGATGCCACTTGGGAGAGTGAGAAAATTTTGCAGCATCCATCACTTTAGTTGCTTGAGGACAAGCAACATTTTTCCAGGGGAGACTGTAATATTCCTAATTAGCCATGGCTCATTGGAATATTCGATTTTGCTCAATTTTGCCTTCTATAGTTATTTTATAAATAAAAAGGTGAGAGAAGGTGGGGACATAACTCACTTTTTAAATAAAGTCACTCCCTAGTACCACAACGTTGTGACTTAAAGGGGGAGCCAAAGGGGCCAAAGGACCACGTAGAGGAGGGGCCCACGTAGACACTTGGAGGGACTGCACAAATGGATAGGAGCACATGGCAAGAGGGAGGCTACGTCGGAGGAGGTGGGCCTTAGGGTTAAGATAGGCAAATGCCATAAAGGAGAGAGGAGCCTCCTCATTTTGGCATTCGGTTATGAGCATTTGAGCTAGTCACTTTGACTTAGAGCACGCTGGCTGTTTAGCTTGTCTGCAGCACTGTTTAGTGCATTGAGTGTTTCCGTTCGGAAATCTCACCCTTAGCCCCGGGGGACTTCGAGTGCTTGCTCGGGCAAGGTAGTTTTCAGTAGTCTTTTGTAGGAGGATCGATTTTTGGAGTTGAGGAGGAGCTAAGTATCTTGATGCCTGCGCAGCCTTATGAGAGGATGACGCAGTTTTTTTGGGTAGCAGTTCTGGATTGGGGTTTTGAGGAGGATTTGAGCTAGGATATTGAGCAGGGTATTAGCCCTTGCATATTGGAGGATTTTGGCAGAGTTTCAGGCAGAATTGTAGAGGGTTCTATTTAGTGGCAGCACAGAGCCTTGGGGAATTGCGTGGATCCTCAAGGGGGCGATTTTCGGGGGTCAACCATTTTTGAAAAGCTTTCTAGGCTTTTCTGGGTTTATTGAGTAGAGGCGTATTCCAGAGTTTCAACATTTTTTGAGGAGGGAAACAGCCCCAAATCCTCATTTGGTTCCAACAGTAGCGGCAACATAATAGTTCTCCAGGAGCTTGGACGCAGTTTAGAGAGAAGCCATTTCCTTGCTATTCTGAGTGTATTTCTTCACTTGCCTTGAGCAAGTCGAGGTGCCATCTTTCTGATCACCTCCTGTACTCATTCCAATACTCAGTATAATAAAATGGCTTAGCATTTCTCTCCGCATTTCTTGAGTATCTGCTTGTATTCCGTGTTTATATTATTATATGTTGCCTTACTGTTATTTACATCACTTTGAGCTTCCTGGCTACTGCATCACTTGTGTGTTATTTTGTTGGAGTTTACTGGGGTTTGGGGAATATCTCTAAAACGGGATATTACATCAAATTGTTGAAGCTAAAGGCAGTACAGTGATTTTGTAGTGATCACTGAGAGAGGGGCAAAGAGAGTTTTGGCTTGAGGATCTTCTCCTGAGCCAAGAATACTCAGCTTAGAGGTAGAGAATCAGAGATACAGACAAAGGAGGCAGTGCAGAGGCCAGAGAGGGTGACACAAAGACTAGAAGGGCTCACATAGGCCCCATGCAGAGTAGCGTAGAAGCCTTCACGCAGAAGTTCGAATTTGCTGAGGAGATTGACGTTTCTGAGCCAAGAGGGTTGGAATCAGCTCCTGAGAGCAAATTGATTCCAAACAAAGGTGACGTAGTGCCTTAGAGGATGACGTAGGGGCAGTGCAGAAGTAGTTGGGTAACTCTTTGGTTCAGCTACCAGATCAGCCGGGACTTGCAGTGTAGAGCGAGGTAATCTCACTAATTTCTTCCGTCGAGTGATATTCTCTGTACTGGATTGCCATCAAGGCATCCAGAGATTGCATTTAGAAATAACTTCTACTTAATAATAAAAAACCTTAGATCTGCTGAACCAATTTTCCCGCATTGGGTTTTGTTGGAGACATTTGTCCAAAAACAACTGTGTCATTTGTGTTGTATATTTCTCTATTGTTCAGTTCTTATTTCAACATATTGTTTAAATGGTGTAGGCTGCAGTGTATGTATTTCGATGTTTGTCATAGGAAACTATGTAAAAACTGACATTAAATTTCAACAAGATGGATAGATTTTTGTACAATTCTATCAAATTAATTGCATTTGCATACCTGATTCTCCCATCTGGTGTCGATCACATTGCTCCGAGTTTTCTGGTTCCGTTACCAAACCAACTGATTCCTCCCTGCTTATCTGGGATCAACCTCTGCGATTCCCAAATCCAGTGAACTTCAAAATGGAATTCCATTGGTCCCCGTGCCCAAAACTCCAAGAACAACTGAAGATTTTCCAATTTTAAGTTCCAAAATCTAGCCCCTGTCTTTCCTTCCAACCGATTTATTTTTCCCATTCTCTGTATATTTTTCCCCCTCCCCCTTTTTCCTGCTCCTCTTCCGTCTATGTATATTATTTCTTGGTAGTCATCGTTTCCTACATGGTGACACCTTCCCCCTTTTGTAACATGTAACTCATTTGTCCAAAGCTACAGGGATTTTGACGTGTGTTAGTTTTGCCTTAGAATTTTTATTAATTTTCTTTAAATGCCAATAGTTTATAATATTTACTTTATTTTGATTTAAATTTCATATTTTAATAATTATTTAATATAATTTATTAATATTATGGGATATATAAATATATAACCATATTTATAATTAACTTTAAATTTTACATTTATTTCTTTATAACTAAATTTACTTTATATCTTTAAATTTATATTATTGAAATTATTTAGGGTTTTTTCTCCTTAATTATGACGCATTTAAGCAATATGCTTGGTGATGGGTGAGGGTGTAACTTCTATCTGAAGCAGTGTCGATTTTCAACATTTATAGTTAATTTAGAATATATATATAATAGTGCAATACATGCAATATATGCATATGTAGCTATCATATGCATGCATTGTATGCATGCCAATACTCTTGTGCTCTCTATATTAAATATGGGTCATTACAAACTACAAATAACTTGTTCATGCAAATCTAACAAGTAGGAGAAATATCATCATTTACTGTAGCAGGGATTCTTGGGTTTAAGGAATTTTCACGAGAATCTTCTAGAAGAAGACATGGATCAAGTTATAGTTAATCTTAGCCATTTATTGTGTTTTAACCTTGGTTGTTGAAGCCTCAACGAGAGACTATAAGAAGAAATTCGATGGGGGTTGGAGAACACACTTGGAGCCACCAGAAATTCGATTTTCTAGGAAATCGAACTCCAAAGTAGCATCATTCAGTTGTCAGAGGTGATTCAGTGAAGTCGAAGCAGTGAGAGGGGCAAGGAAAGTAAGGCCAGAAGGAAGTTTTTCCAATCTGGTGAGTGCATAGCAGAGAGGCAGTGAGTGCCACAGAAAGGCAACGCAGAGTAGAGCTTCAAAGGGAGATCCATATTTTGTAAAGGAGAAGTAGAAATTTAGTCCCAGAAGCCGGAGTGGGAGCCCAGAGGCCATGAGGATCAATTTTCTAGATAGTAGCTCATTAGTTAGTGAGAGAGATGTTGGTCCAAGTTGGGTGATGTAGATCCGCGTAGGCTAACACAGAGGTAGCAAGAGGCAACTCATCTTTAGCCAAGGTCAGTGTCAGATCACCGATGGGAGTGAGATTTTTCTCACTAGAACTACTATTAGTTATTTCTCTGTATGGAAAGATAGATTTGAGCTTCCATAGATTTGTACTCAAATTTACTACTGCATAATAATAAAACCCTCAGCTGCTGCACTGGTTTTCCTTGGGTTTTTCCAGGGACATTATTCCAAAATTAATGGTGTATTATTCTATGTGTGCATCTATTCTTCCAGTGTTTTTTCTGCAGTAATTATTTTGTGAAGGCTCTAGTGTATATGTTTTGATATTTTCTGTAGAAAACTGCAAATAATTTGTTCAGTTAATTTAACAAATAGAAGAAACATGATCAGTCGCTGCAGTAGAATTTGGGGTTTCCGAATTTTCACAAAGTAGAAAATCAAAAGATAGGTGAGTAATTTTTGGGAAAGATACAAAAGTTGAATCAAGAAAGCAGGGAGGTGGGTGCTAAATTGAAGGGGATGAAAGGCCATCAAGGGCATCCTTTCTTGCACTTGTGATAATTACACTAATTCTCGGTCTTTCTAGAGATGAGGGGGACCGACATAGGTGGCACTTGAGAAGATTTAAACCTCTGATTGCATTTCTCAAGACTAGGGAAAGCGAGAGAAATGTCATAAGTATAATTTAATGGGAGGTTTAAAAATATAACAACATATGTCAAGGCAAGGAAGAATTCATATGAATCTTACTTTAGAGATAAGACTCTTCTCCATGGTGGAAGAGTATCTCTCATGATCAAGAACATGTGATGGCGATCATAGTATAAGGCCAAGAGCATCCACAAACAGGGTTTATACTCAAGATAACAATTGAGGACTACGACATTAGAGATTACTATGTTGGTATCAAGAGAGATGTTGAGAGGGTAAGGAACACAATAATATCACTTCTAATGACTAAAACCTGGAAAAGTGATGCCACTATCAGAGAGATGAGTGAAGTTGGATTTCACACTAACTTAAAAATACATGAGGGTTAGGAAATATTTAGAATTAACAATTACACATTGAATACTAGCATCAAGACATTTTTCCTACATGTAAAAGGGGAAGGATATATTGGACACTTGCATGGACAAAGTAAAAAGTAGGCCTCTAGGGGAGGGATTTGGAATGTTTATAATTCTTCTCCACTATAAAGACTTAAAGACACCTTGCTTGAGAAAGTAAATGGTTAATGACAATCCATAGTAAAGCTTCAAAAAAATTGTTGCATGATAGTTAGAATAAGATACCGTGCTACAAGAAGAAAGAGGAAGAGGGAGAGAGTGGTCTTGCAAGTTGATTTTCATGCAAAATCAAGAAAATCTAGGAGGGAAATGACAACACAGAAGGGTTTTAGTTCAATTAGGGTTTTACTACTAACTAAATGTTTAGCATGATAGATTAATTAGGGGTCACAACATGTACATAACAAAAAATTAGAAAGGGAAACCAAACTAACATGGGGTTAATCTATTAATCTCTTTTGATGAGATAATTAGACCAAGTGTTAGATATAAAAGAATGGAGAAACGAAAAGAATTCATGTAGAAGAACATTATTGTAGGCATTGAATCCAGTTGGGTTGAAGATGAGAGTAGTTGTTTGCCTCCAAGTGAGTATTGCACCTACCAAACAAACCTACACACACAACTTAACACTCTGCATAAAATACATGCACCAGTTATGATTTATCTAAAGCAGTGAAATATATACACTAGATCTACCATACAAAATAATGTAGCCATTTTTAGGGGTTGGCCTTAGACCTATCCACCTTGTACCATGGATTATTATGTTTAATCAGACTTTTAACTCGTTTAGAGGTAAAGAACTTGGTTTCCCAATATAGGTAGAGGAAGCACTTTGTAGTTTGGATCAATACTACTTGTTGAGGATTACGACTAATTGTCTACTTCTATATTTTTCTTCTGGCTATGGGTGAGTGACTTACATGAATCCTTAGAGAGATGAAGTGTGTATTATTTCTCAAGTTTGGTGGATGATTCATGGCCAGGGTTTTATGGATGAAGATTGGTTTAGTTGTTGTGTGTTTTTTATTTCTTTTGTGATTTGTTTATTGAATCTATTAAGTGTGTAAATGTAGTTCTCAAGTGGTGAAGGTGCATTTTCCTTGTATTTTTCTTGAATAGATACTATCCTATAAACCCTAGGAAGGTTTCTAATGGAAAACTTCCCCTTGATATTGTATTTAAAGAATGTTAAAGGACATAGGAGGATCTTCTATGGTTAGTAGTAGACAACCCTAGTTCTCACCCAGTAAGAGGACATACTAAGGTTACAGTGGACTTAGATGCATCTATGGTTATTGTCTCTAATGAGTGGATTCTTTCACTTGAGTTTGAGATGGTTTTGATAGGTAGTTTTTTCACAAAGTAGTTGAGGCCTTGAGGGCACACTATTCCCCTCCTACTCTACATAATGCCTAGGCCATACTACACTTCCGAAGAGCATGATGACCTTGGAGATGCATCATTTCCCTTCTACAGTAAATAATTCAACACTTTGATGATCTTGGTTGTTGACGGACACCCAAAAGCACCCTCAGTTTTCAAAACACTAGGCTCAATTTTCTTGGCATTGAGCATTCTTGATGATGTACCAAGTGGATGTAGGATGCCCCCCAGCCTGGCATTGACACTACTTGGTGGGCATACCTTGACCTGGAGCCGAAATGATGAAAATCATCCTTAGGATGATTAGGGAGGGATTGTATTACCTCGTAGAGTCCCAACATGGAAGAAAGAGTACACTAGATTGTCTACATGGCACTCATGGAGATGACACAGGGCACCCATATTTGGCATTCGGACACATGGAGATGTGTTGCAGCTTAATTTGAGGACCCTTCCTCAAATTAATGTTGATCATGATGCTTAGAGACACATCTAGCCCTTGCATTACACTTTTGGAGCGTTTTTTTCCCTTAAAGAGCAAGACATCATGCCTAGAGAGGCCTTATGGCTCACAAATGTGGGAAAATGTTGGCATATCTTATTTTTTCGAACTATTGGGTTGTCTGGTAAACCATTTACTTTATGTCTACCAATAATTAAACGTGTTTAATGGCTCTTAGTTAGATTAATGATATTGATAGACCTCAATATAAAAGGATTGACGGGAGTAAGTAGACTCGAAGCTAGATTTTGGACATTTGGACTTCTTTCGAGGCTTGATTTGAGGACACTTCCTCAAATCAAGGTTGATCATGATGCTACCATGTTTTAGGGTTGTTGTTACCCACCAAAATAGGTAACCCTATAGGAGACAAAAAAATCTCCTTTCTTGGACAGCCATCCTATTGGATGGTGTTGCCTTTGATGTCAACCCATGGAGTTGACTGGGTTTGAATTTGACTAAAAACACCAATCATTGACGTCAAATGGATAATGAATGCCTTTTATTAATCATCTTATTACATCAATTTGGCAGCTACACTATTGGATGGTTGAAAGCCCAAGTCCCAGGGTTTGGGTTCCCTGGACTGAGGATGTACCCCGACTTTGTCGAGGGTTTTTGGTATGTCAAATCATTGATTTTGGTTCAGATATCTATATCATTAGATTCTCCCCAAAAATATGTTTCTTTTGATATGTGGTACGCCACGAGAGGCCTCCTGGTTTGAGAGATATTCACAATTGAAATTGGTGACCCCAGTTTCTAGGCTAAAACCCCAAGGGGAAGTGACATGACACCTCCTCCTCCGGTTGTCAATATATGACATTGTTTATCACCATAAATATCACCACATATAAGTTACGTAACTCCCTGAACCAAAGACAATAAACCAACCATTAACTTCACAATAGGATCATATGCACTAAGCCAATCATTGATTTCAAATTTTTTGTGGAATTGAAAATTTTTCTAGAAAAATATTTACAAGGGTAAGTACACCAATTACTTATGGCTTAAACAAACAGTTCAATAATACTACTAGATTAAATTAATCTTATTAAAAAAATGTTTTTAAAATATCCTAATATAGTACCTAATGAAGCCCCTAATTAGCCTACCAAAAGCTATAAAAGGAAGATCTTTAAGCCTTCAAATCACACCAACCAAGAAAACAATTTAGCTCTAAAATTTTCATTAACTTCTGTGATATTCAGCCTACCACAGGAAGCTAGGGCAGCGAGTTTCTTTTTGGTAAACTACTCTCAAATGTCTGCTGTTTTTTCCTCCTCCAACTCGGTCTCTAAAGGTAAGTGTTTCATGTGATTTGGTGCTGGTTGCAAGATGTTTTTGGCATAAGATTTTGGTCTTGTTATCTCTGCAGTTAGGGCTCTTCTGTTTTTCCTAGGGCATCAAACTAAGAAGCCTCCATTGGTGTGCGGTCTCCTCTCCAAGGCAAATCCAAAGGTAGATTGAGTCTAGGCCTTGTATTGAGATTGATCCAAGCACTTTTCACTGCACCACAGACCTATAGCACTATATTAGGGCAGCGAACAGTCATGTTTTCTCTTTGAAGACAGTGAGGAACTTCTGGAGGATAGAGAGAAAGAGTCTAGGCTCCTTAGGCAAATCCAAGGGTAGAGTGAGTCTAGGCCTTGTATTGAGACTGATCCAAGCACTTTTCACTGCACCGCAGACCTATAGCACTATATTAGGGCAGCGAACAGTCATGTTTTCTATTTGAAGGCAGTGAGGAACTTCTAGAGGATAGAGAGAAAGTGCTAGGCTCCTTCTAGGAGACATCCACACCTATTTCAAGCAGGGATGTAGGGTGTGTTTTAATGTCTATTACAGTCATCCTTATTATATGATTCTTAACACTGTAGGCAATAACAATGTGACAAAAACCTATTACTTATGACATGACAATTGACAATTTGACCTTAACTTGGACGCTCAGATATAGACATAACAGTGGTCTTATATGTAATTGTAATTGAAATTTCAGTGAAATAACAGTGACATAATATGATATGTGTAAGTGAGAACTGTATATTGACATGATTGTATGTTGACTTGACATATCCTTATGGGTATCTTAAGAAAGGTAGACCTGCTGTAGGATCTCTCTTGGTATAAAGAAATGTTTCATCACATCTGTGACTTGAATTGATAAATAGTATATCCTTGTGAGTGACTGTCAATTGATTCGATATGTCCTTCATCTAACTTGACAAAGATATATTTGCACTTGTGACTGTTTTTTATCTTGACTTGATGAGTGATACTTCCTTGTGAATGTAGCCCTTCTAAATAAATATGTCTGATCACATTGACTTGAATTCATTGCTATAGTAACTCTCTTTTTAATTTTCAATTGACTTGATACCTTAACTCATCATATTAACTTGACTTGACTGAACATTGATATGTTGACTGTGACTCATTAAGAGTAGATTTGATATCTTATGCAACATGACAATTAGACATAACAGCGATCAGATATATAAGATAAGTTAATTATGTTGCAATTGACCTTGTATTGACTTGATTTGATGAGCGATGTACCCTTGGTGATTGTCAATTGGCTTGGTATATAGATAGGTCCTAGTAACTGTTGACCCTGACTTAGTGGGAGTAAAATTAACATACTAGACATAACACATATGTTGAATTTTGAATTTGACTAGACTTAACACACTACATGCAACATGATGTTTGACTGACATAACAAGTTATTGATATGTTGACTTTGACTAGTAGAACCTTGAGTTGACAATGACTATGATAACCTAAGATAACTTAATTGTGACCTTATAGGGTAACAGGTTTTTGAGTGCACATCATCTTGTTGTAACAATGGATATCAGATTGTGAGCAGTGCTTAGTAGTGTAGGAACGTATGCTTGTAGCTCTCTGTAGGTAGAGCTTGAGAGCAGTGGTAGTGGGTCATAGGGATGACCTGTTGCATCTTGGTATATGCCATTATCAGAAATTTGGATTCGACACTTGCACCAATACAGGGTGTGTGGTTCTGTGATGTGGCAATCTGATTTAGGAGCTCCTGATGCTTATTTATTCATGAGTTGTGTAGGGCAGTGACAGTGATGTGCAGCTGAGAAGTGGTAGAAAGTATTCATGATTTAGTTGTGATGCACAGTGGTCAGAGATAATAGTTTTATTTGGCAAAATTGGCATACAAGGTTTGATGTGCAGTGCAGTGACAGTTTGAGCAGTGGTTGTTCAATGGCTTGAGAATCTTGAGCAGTATTGTGGTCAACTTAAGCAGTACAATGTTATCTTTTATTCAACAGTCTTATATTGATTCAGAGCATAGGGGGATCCAGTCTGAAAATTGTGAGGCGTGGTCTGCTAACTCTTCAGGGTGGCAACGTGGTGCAAGGCAGGTGATTGGAGTCACCTTCAGTTTGTGGCTTGAGAACACTTCAGCGCAGTAGGGTGGTGCTAGGGAGGGTAGTAGCCTGCACAGGGCGTTGTGGCATGCATTCAGGTGTGGCTGATAAACTAATAGAGCAGCGAAGCATCCTTTTCGACAATAGTTGGAAAACAGAGTGTTGGGGCACTCATCAGGTTGTGGCCTGATCTACAGGGTGTTGGGGCATACTTCGGGTTGCAGCAAGATATTAGGGTTTAGGAGCATCCTACATGTTGTGGCCAATTATTGTGTTGACACATCCCTTAGTTGTAGCTGAAATCCTTATGTAATTAATATTTCTTTTAAAGAGAGAAGAAGACAATTATTAGAGAAGCGTTTGGTGGTTTTTGACTCAAAGGGGGTTTTCCATCTAAAAATCTCTGTGTTTATTGTTTTATCTTCCTGCATTGTTGTATGGTGTTGTCTACGACTGATTATTGTTTATAATTGTTGAAGAAGAACATTAATAAAAAAAAAAATGTGTTGATTTTTGTAGCATCAGATGTGTTCTAGCCACGAGATTTTGAGGAGAGGCTAGAATACATGTATTCTCCAGAACCCAGAAACCGTTTCTGGAAATTCCACCTAGAGATGACTTAATTAAAATAATTAATTTTTTTAAATGATTCCCTAAGTCTAAATTTAAGAAATATGGTTAATTAAAGGGTATTAATTAAGTCATGGTGATAATCATAGCCATCAATTATGCTTTAATCTTGGTCGTTCGTGCTCCAACAAAATATTATAAGAAGAAGTCGATGGGTAGATGGAGAACACACCAAAGCAGATACTCAGTTGCTCAAGCATATTGATTTTCTCAGCGATCTGAAGTTCGGCAAGAGAAAATCTGTTATGCTCTTGACTTGCGAGAAGATACCAAAATACCAAGTATGCAAAGAAATATACCCAGAACACAGAACAATAAGAATAACAACATGTATTTTATTATTCAGAAAGGAAAACAATGTTCACTTGCCTCTTCGAGGGGGCAACCTCCAATAGAGCTGGGCTCAATTACAAAATAAGACACGACGTTACTCAAGGGGAGTCTCTATCCTTTATATAGGATTCATACATGCAATACCATGGATCAGTACCCTGGTTCTTATTAATACCATCTATCTAATACCATGGCCCATTTGCAACTAACTGTGGTCCCTTCTTTAAATGCGGGTTAACCACTGACAATTATTAATATGGGCTTTATTAACTCTTTAACTAACTATAGCTATGACTCGACCCTATTACATAAATAAGGGGGTTAGGGTTGGACCCTAACATGCTCTCCCCCATAAAAATAGCCTTGTCCTCAAGGCTGAAGCTATGGAAACTACTCAAGAACAGTGGTTGGTTCCCAAGTCGCATCTTCTAGAGAGGTGTCTTTCCACTTGACGAGGACTTCCTTGATCGTGTAGCCGCATAAGTGTCGTTCTCATGTGTCAAGAACCTGTTCAGGTTGGAGCTAGATTGAACCTTCTTCATTCAATTTTGGTAGACTGGTTTGAATTCTGAAATAGTTCCCAACCACTTTCTTGAGGCATGAGACATGGAAGACGGGATGGATATTTGCAGTGGGTGGCAAGGCTAGCTTGTAGGCTACTTCTCCAATGCACTGAAGCATTTGATATGGTCCGTAGAATTTTGGAGTTAATTTCTGACAACCCTTGTCTTTGAGTGATGTTTGCTTATATGGTTGCAGCCTCAAAAATACCTAATCCCCTTCTTGAAATTTGCATTCTGAAAGATGTTGGTCTGCTTGTTGCTTCATGCGATTTTGAGTTTGATGGAGATTTTCTTTGAGGTGGGCCAACATGGTTGCACGGTTCTGTAGGAGTTGATCCACTGCTTGTACCTTCGAGCATCCCTGGATATAAGAAGTAGGTGAAGGAGGGAGTTGACCATAAATTGCTTCATATGGAGTCATTTTGGTGGTGGCATGATAGTTAGTATTATACCACCATTCGGCTAAAGGTAACCACTGTACCCACAGATGTTGCTTTTCTAAAGTGAACACCTGAGGTAGGTCTCCAGACATTTGTTCACTGCTTCAGTTTGACCATCAGTTTGGGGATGATAGGAAGTACTGATTTGTAGTTGGGTACCTTGTAGCCTGAAGAGTTCCTGCCAAAAGTTACTAGTGAAGATCGGGTCACGATCAGACACAATGGAAGTGGACATGCCATGCAATTTGAAGATCTAGTCCATGAAATATTGAGCCACCAAAGCTGGTGTAAAAGGGTGGGGTAGGGCGCAAAAATGAGCATACTTAGAAAGTCTGTCCACAACCACAATGATGATTGACTTGTTGCCTAACTTCGGAAGACTTGTAATGAAATCCATAGAAACCTCCGTCCAAATTGAGGCAGGGATGGGCAATGGTTGTAATGTGCCTGGGGATTTGACTATTTCTCCTTTGTGGTGCTGACACACATCACACTCAACTACAAAAGTAAGAATGTAGGATTCAGGATCATCGAATTTTCACATGGTATCAGAGCACTGGTAAAAGAAGGAAGAACTGAGTTGTAGGTGGAAGAAGGATTTCAAAAGTATTGCATAGGTAGCAGTTTGAAACCCCAAAGAAATTGTGCAGTCCTTTTGCTAAGTCAATTTTTTTTTGTGGAAATTAATTGTTTGAGTGAGTCGATAAAGAATAATTGTTTTTGGATCAAGATTTGTCAGAGGCAGAGAGAGCAACACAATAGTTTCCATGCAAAGCAATGAATTCAGTGTTGGGAAGGAAATATCATAGAAAATTATGGATAATCAAGAAGCCTCAAAATTATTTTCTAGATTAGAAGAAGAGTTTGCGTGTCTTTCATGATTGGCTTCGGATGGTGTCTGGTATATTGATAGCGGAGCTTCATCTCACATGACTGGAGTAAGGGAATATTTCTCGAGCTATCAAGAGGAACAAATGGACTTCCATATCACTATGGGATATAGAACGAAGTGTACTCCAGTAGGGAGAGGCACCACAGATTTTCAAACGGAAGTAGGAACAAGTACTAGAGCCACGAATGTACTGCATGTGCCAGGATTGGGCATGAACCTATTTTTAGTGTCCCAGTTGCAGGACAAGGGATACGATGTATACTTTGTGGAAAAGAAAGTATATGTCAAGCATCCCACCTGGAAGAAGGAGAGACAAATTGGAGTTCGAAGCAATAGGCTATATAGATTGCAAATCGATTCTCCAATGGCACAGATAGGCAGTAATAACTACAGTAGAAAGGAGTTGAATGAACTATGGAACAGGAGGATAGGACACTTGACCATGGAGCACTCACGATGCTTCGAGAGACTATAACTGGAGTTCCAGCTCTCAGCACCGAGCATGATGATCTATGTCGAGGATGTGTACTTGGAAAGTACGCAAAAGCAACATTTCAAAGAACCGATAGTAGAGCCAATGGGGTGTTGGGATTGATACACTCAGATATTTGTGGCTCTATGTCCACCAGAGCTCTTAGCAATGGAAAATATTTCGCGACCTTCATTGATGACCATTCCAGAAAAACCTGGATCTACTTCTTAAAGACGAAGGATGAGGTCTTTAATCGGTTTCAAGATTTCAAGGCTCTTGTAGAAAACATGACAGGGAGAAATATCAAGGTACTACATTCAGATAATGGTGGAGAATACACAGATAAAAACTTCATAGATTTCTGCACCAAGGAAGGCATCAAAAGAGACTGGACTGCTCGCTACAATCCGCAACAAAATGGAGTAGCAGAGTGGAAGAACAGGACCATAATTGAGGCAACAAAGGCCATGTTGTATGATCAGGATTTTCCTAGATTCCTATGGGCAAAAGCATGCAACACAACAGTGTACATTCAGAACAGGACACCTCACAGGGCTTTGGGGAAGAAAACGCGCGAGGGAGTCTTCTCCAGGAAGAAACCCGAGGTAAGTCATCTGAGGATATTTGGGAGTGTGGCCTATTATCACATTCCAGATGAGAAGCGCAGTAAGTTGGATCAGACTGTAGAAAAGGGGTATCTCGCAGGATATAGCGAGACCTCAAAGGCATACAAAATCTACGTTCCTGGCAATAGGATGATTGTAGTGAGGCAAGATGTAGAGTTCATGGAAGACAGAGCTTTAAGAAAATATCGAGAGATGCCTGCAGGAGATCAATCATCAGATGTTCCTTTAGTCTAGCAGCAACAGGGACCGTAGGAAGAACAAGCAGGGGGACAGTCACAGGATTCGAGTACAATGACTAGCACCAACATCTCCTCAGAAGCAGTAGACCTATGAAGTTCTCAGCAGATAGAGCAGCATGTACAAGTAGAGGATCAGATTGAACCTCCCACCACCAATGGTAGGACTATTAGGGAAGTGCGTCAGACCTTGAAGGAAGCAGAAGAGTTTTTCGAAGCTCCTAGAACCGACAAGAGGCAGCACATGCAACCTGACAAATACCAGGCCTTGGTGGCTCAGGTTGCAGAACCCTCTAGTTTTTAGGAAGACACACAACATCAAGTGTGGGTGGATGCCATGGTAGAAAAGTACAGTTCTATCATGACAAATGATGTGGGGGGGGGTAGTGCCTAGACCATAAGATAGATCAGTTGTGGGTTCCAAGTGGATCTACAAGATCAAATAAGCTGTAGATGGTAGTGTAGAGAAATATAAGGCTAGATTCATGGCAAAGGGTTATGCACAAAAAGAAGGAATAGACTATGAGGAGACCTTCGCCCCAATTTCCAGATATACCTATATCAAATCCGTCATATCCCTAGCAGTGCAGATAAATGGGAAATTCACCATATGGACTTCAAGACAACATTCTTGAATGGGGTGATAGAAGAAGAGGTGTACATCGAGCAGCCTGAAGGCTTCAAGACTCATGAGAAGAGCACTCATGTATGTAGATTGAAGAAAGCCCTGTATGGGCTCAAGTAGGCAACCAGGGCATGGTACGATCGGATTGACAGTTACTTGCAGCAGTTGGGATTCATCAAGAGTGATGTAAATCCCAACCTCTACTATCTAATGGTGGAGAATGAGCCTCTTGTTCTGGTTTTATATGTATATGATTTGCTTTTGATGGGATCATCGAGGCTCATAGAGCACTGCAAAAGGAACCTTGCAGCAAAATTCGACATGAAGGATATGGAGCTGATGCACTGTTTTTTGGGGTTGGAATTATGGAAGAAGAATGGGGAAATATTGCTTGGGCAAGGAAGATATGCTACAGAAATTCTGAAGAGATTAAGAATGCAAGATTGCAGACCCATGGCAACACCCATGATTACCAACTGGAAAAAGATAGATGCCTCCGAGGACAGGGAAGTCGACCCCACCTTGTACAAACAACTAATTGGATCACTCATGTATCTGGTCAACCCCAGGCCAAACATTTTTTTTTCTGTCAATACCCTTAGTCAGTTCATGGTGGAACCGAAAAGGGTACATTGGGAAAAACCTAGGCACATTCTCAGATATCTGCATTGAACAATCAGACTCGGGTTGAAATATACTCGAGGAGATGACGTCGGGTTGAGCAGATTCACAAATGTAGATTGGGTAGGTAGTTTAGTCGACAAGAAAAGTACCTTCGGGTACTGCTTTAGTGTTGGATCAAGGATGATCTCTTGGTGCAGTAGGAAGAAAAATTCAGTAGTACTGAGCCTAGTAGAAGCAGAATATAAGGTAGCTAGCATAACTACGTGCAAAGCCATATGGCTTAGGAAATTGCTGGTGAGTTTGTTTAGGAAGAAAATGGGAGCAACCAGTGTTTATTATGATAATCAGAGTTACATAAAACTCTCTGAGAATCCAGTATTTCATGATAGGTCGAAGCACATTTATATCAGATGTCATTTCATCAGGGATTGTGTTCAACGTGGGTAAGTCCAACTGTATATGTCCCCACAGGAGATCAGGTGGCAGACATACTCACGAAAGCTCTAGGGAGAGCTAAGTTCATCTAGTTCAGGGAACATATGGGTATGATGGAGAACCTGTTTCAGTAGCAGATGGGTTGTCAGTTGCAGCAACAACAAAGAAGAGAGGGTTGCAGTGCAAATGCAGTAGTTGACAGCAGTTTAGCAGGGTCAGCAGCAGCATAGATGAAGCTCATATCAGAGTTGTGCAGTAGTTGGTGGGCAGTAGAGCCAGACATCAGCAGTG
Organism: Pinus taeda; assembly: GCA_000404065.3. Lineage (NCBI taxonomy): Eukaryota > Viridiplantae > Streptophyta > Pinopsida > Pinales > Pinaceae > Pinus > Pinus taeda. The sequence goes on from APFE030087257.1 coordinate 267,923, forward strand.
CAACAGGAGATGGTGCAAAGACAGAGTGATGCTTCAGTGGGTTGCAGCACTACAACACATTCCTCGCTAAGAGGAAGTGTTGATTTTTGTAGCATCAAATGTGTTTTAGCCACGAAATTTTGTGGAGAGGCTAGAATACATGTATTATCCAAAACACATAAATTATTTATGGAAATTCCACCTAGAGAAGACTTAATTAAAATAATTAACTTTTTTTTTAATGATTTCCTAAGTCTAGACTTAGGAAATCTGGTTAATTAAAGGGTATTAATTAAGCCATGGTGAGAATCTTCTAGAAGAAGACATGGATTGACTTCTAGTTAATCTTATCCATCGATTATGTTTTAGTCTTGTCTGTTGGTTTTCCAACAGAAGATTATAAGAAGAAGTCGATGGGTAGATGGGGAACACACCAGAGCAGATACTCAGTTGCTCAAGCAAATTGATTTTCTCCATGGCTGAAGTTCGGCAAGAGAAAATCAAAACATTGAGTGATTTGTAGGTGGGAGAGAGAGGGCATCAACATAGTTGTAGAAAGGATTAAAATGTGTTAATTTCTAAGAAATATTGATTCACCCCCCTCTTAGTATTTCCAACAACTGGTATTAGAGATTGGTTCCTTTAGTAACAACTTAACCTTGAGAAGGCAGTTTTTAGAGCATAGAGATGGGAAAGTCAAAGAAGAAGGTTGCAAGGATTTCAAAGGAAGTTACATGTATAACAAAATCTGAAGAAAGTGAGTATTTTGATTTGTACCAACCCCTGATTTTGATGCAAATAATTAATGGATATGGGAATCCAGGATAGAAGTACATTTGTAGGCACATGGAGTATGGGAATCAATTATTTCTGGGACACATCTACCAACAAAGCTAAAAGGTACAATTTGAAGGCCATGAATGTAATTTTGAATGTTTTTCCAAATTCTGTGAAAATAGAAGTTGGTCAATGTTCAACAGCTAAAGCTCTTTGGAAAAGCTTCATAATCTCTATTCAACAAAGAAATCAAGTCAAGATGTTATTGAAAATTTGGATCCTTCCACATATGATGAAGAAATTTAAGTAATGAGTAAGACAGAGTTTCAAAATCAAGTGATCAAGGTGAGAAAGGAACTCAAAAGTCAAAAGGAAAAGACAAGACTTATGGAAGAAGAATTGGAAACAACAAAAGAACTCAACAAGAAAAATGAAGAATCAATGATCATTAGCAGTCTTCGAGTACAGTGGGAACAAGTCAAGAATATGGAGACACAAAATCTCAAGAAATAAGTCCATCAAAAGCAACAAGAACTTGATACATCCTTTGTAGAGATTAGCAAGCTTAAACAACAGGTGCAGGAAGCAGAGGTTGAAAGGAAGAACCTAGCAAGTCAATCAAAGGAATCAGATCAAATATGCATATCTAAAGTTGACCAAAAGAAAAAAGAACTGGAAACCTCTTCAGCAGAAATAAGCATTCTTAGGATTGAAATTGAGAAGCAAAAAGGAAAGGTACAGGTACTTAAAAGAGAAATGGAAAACGCCACTCTTCTAAAGCTACAAGTTGAAGAAGCAGAAAGAAGAAGACAAATCTTGAAAATATGGTTTCAAGAAGACCTTACTCAAAATCAAGGAGAACTTGATGCAACTCTTAATGAGATCAAAAAGCTCAAGGAATTGAAAAAGGAACAATTAGAGGACAAGACAGATAAAAAAGCGGCTTAGTCGACGATAAAGGCAGAAAAAGCAGGAAAGGGTCCAGTTGATGAAGGTACAAGTTCCAAATCTTTGCACAGTGATTGAGAAGAAGACTGAACCAAAGAAGAACATTGTAACTCTGAAGAATGTTTCTGAAGGAGTTAAAGACAAAGGACAAAAGACTACACCAGCTCGAAAGAAGAATAATTCATCCGGGTACATTCATTCATTTAATGGTTATTGTTTTTCATGTGCTAACTTTGGACATATGCCTAGGAATTGTAAAGTTGTTGACAGGTCGAATTATCAAGGATCACCACCTCCAAATGAATTATCCAGGTACACACATTCATGTAATGGTTATTGTTTTTTATGTGCTAACTATGGACATATGGCCAGGGATTGCGAAGTTTTTGACAGGTACAATCATTATCCGCAAAACCCTAGAAGCAATTTTTCAGGATCACGAGACAGATACCAAATGGAATTTGCTATCGATGATATTGAATGCTTTAAATGTCATAATTACGGACACATAGTGTAGTATTCCTAAGTAGGAATACAAGTAATATAAAGCCAATAGTTTGTTCAAGAAAATATAAAAAACGAAATACATATTAAACACCCATGGAAATGCTGGAAACAAGGAACTACTGAGCCATTTTATTACTTCTTTGAGGGAAAAATAAAATGGATAATAGAATGGTGCACCTGGGCTTGTCCCAGTGGACAAGCGTGACCAAACCCAGGTGAGAAATGGCTAAACTGATGACTGCTCCAACTGCTGCACCAATCTACATTGCGCTGCCTAGAAAACTGCCTTTTATGCTAAGTTCAAAATTCAAATGGCTGGAAAGTCCATTTCCTATTCTCAGAAAATTATAAGATTTGAGCCCCCAGAAAAACCCACGAAGGAATTTAACTATTTTAGACTTCTGAAATTCGACCCCCAAGGAGCCCAACTTCAGCGGCAACTGCAAAACTTGGCCCGCTGGAATCTGCCTGTAAATCCTCTTGGAAAACATCCCAAAGTGCTGGGCTGACCCCTACTACAAATCCCTTGACTTCTCGAATGGGCTTCCGGCCTGTAGCACCTGCTCCTAAGCCCCATGAAAATGTTGGACTGACCCTCTACATTGTCCCCAAGCCCATTAATTCGAACTGCTGGGATGCTCGCTCTGCTAGCTCCGAAACTCTCAAGAAATGTTGGCATATTGTTGCTCTCCCAATCCTCTAACTCTCTCGACAAATGGCTGATCAATGGTGGCTCCAACTCCTACATATTCTCCAGATAACCCAGAAATACACATTCCTTGTATGTGGTTGAATGGTAGTGATGTAACACACTCCCAGATCTCCTGAAATGCTTATGGAACTGCCTCCGTAGGGCAGGCACGGAAGGTCCCCCGAAGGAAAGTTTGAATCTCCCGCTTGAGAGATTCGTGGCTAAACAGTTGGTTGACTCAGCTAAACAGCAGAGCGAACAGTCAAGTAATTTCGATTTGCAAGGTGTAAGAATGAATCCAAATGAGAGCTTCCTCAGCCTTTTATCTCCTTGGGCCTTCCTTGCCTCATGTGGACCCCTCCATCCAGCTATTCGAATTCCCTCCAAGCCATTCGAATGGCCTAGTTCAAATTCACATGTGAGTGGCCCCCACATTCCACTAGCAACCAAATAAAGTCGAATTTCCTCTCAAGTCCCTAATTCAAAATTTTTGGGTTCTTTTCCTTAGCCAAAATTGTGCAAAATTGTGTAGCAACACACTGTTACAAATGTATTTGAAAAGGGACGTGACAGTCCTCCCTTCCCAAATGTTGCTTGCCCTCAAGCAACCTCAAAGTTGGGTGCTCCAAAATATGCTCACCCTCCTAGGTGGAATCCTCATCTGGCAAGTTCTTCCAATGCACCAAGAACTCCCTGATGGTCTTGCTCCTCAATTTCCTTTCCTTGCTCTCCAAGATGGCCTCAGGTTCCAAAACCAAGTGGCCCTCATCATCTAGTGGGGGTAAATCTACTATTGTTGTCATCTGTTGTCCTAGCACATTTTTAAGGCATGAGACATGAAATACATCGTGGATCCTGCTCCCCGGAGGCATCTCTAGCTCATAGGCCACCTCCCCAACTTGTTTGATCATGCGATATGTCCCATAGAAGTGGGGTTGTAGCTTCTCGACCCCCTTCTGCTTCAGTGTGGACTGCATGTTAGGCTATAGTCGGAGGTACACCAAGTCCCCCTCCTCAAAATGCCTCTCTGTCTTGTGCCAATCTACCTACACCTTATGCTAGCTTTGCGTAATCCCCAGGTTATCCTTGAGAGACTTGAGGATGTCTTGGCTCTCTTGGACCCAATATTTGGCCTTTGGGGCTCGACTGTCTCCAAAAACAATGTCAACAAAAGATAATGCATCATATCTATACAAAACACGGAAAGGAGTCATACCGATGGACATGTTGTGGGTAGTGTTGTAGCAGTACTCGCCCAGATGCAACCACCGAATCCAAGCCCTCTGCTGACCGGTCATGTAATTCCTCTAGTACCCCTCCAGCCACTGATTAACCCTCTCGATCTAGCCATTTGTTTGAGGGTGGTAGCTGGTGCTAGGAGTGAGCTCAGCCCTGACCAATCTAAAAAGTTCCTGCCAAAATCCCCCCATGAGCCTGTTGTCCCTGTCACTCACAATGTTCTTGGGGAGCCCGTGCAACCGGAAAATCTCCCGAAAGAACAATTATGCATCCTGTTCATCCGTGTATCTGGTGGGGATGGCGAAAAAATGGGGATCCCTTGTTCCGCTGACATGCCTCACACTCTTGTACGTGCTTCAACATGTCCCCCTTGAGGACCTTCCATGTGAATCTCTCCTTAAATACCATATATGTCTTTCGAAATCCCTATTGCCAAGATAATGGCGAGTCATGTGTTGCTTGGAGCACCCTCTCTCTCAACTGTGAGTTGGAAAATGTGCCCCTTGTAATAGTTGACCTCGTCCATCACTTGGTAATGCTCATCTGCATGGGTACCCTCCAGACCTTGCATGCCCTCTTATCCTTGGAGTACTCCACCAATAGCTTAGCCTTCCAATCATGGAAGATGCTCATGAGGGATAAACTAGCTGGTCTCTGAAATAGAGCATCGGCCACAACATTCTGTTTTCCCCACACATACTCTATGTCGAAGTCATAGGCCTTCACCTTGCTGACCCATCTCTGTTGCCTGTCATTGAGGCCCTACAGTCCCATGAATTGAGGAAGACTGTTGTGATCAGTCTTCACCCGAAACCTATTGCCCACCAAGTACTGTCGAAATTTGGTCAATGCATGTATGATGGCCAGCATCTCTTTGTCATATATGGAATATAATAGCTCATGTGGTAGGAGCTTCCAACTCTCGAAAGCAATGGGATGCCCATCTTGTGACAAAACTACTCCAACTCCCATGCCGAATGCATCACACTCCACGGTGAAAGGCTGGGAAAAATATGGAAGTTTCAAAATCGGGCGACTGCTCACCACCTAATTGAGGCGAACAAAGGCAACCTGTGCTCCATCAGTCCATGCGAAAGCCCCTCTCTTGGTCAAATCGGTTAAGGGTGCTGCCAGCTGTGTGAACCCCTTGACAAACTTCTTGTAGTAGGTGAAAATACCCAAGAAACCCCTCAGCGCAGTCGCATCTTGTGGTATCCGCCAGTCCCGAATGGCCCGTATCTTCTCCTCATGGACCTTCACCCCATTAGCATCGATGATATGCCCCAGGTAGAGCATCTCTGTCAAGCCAAACTCGCACTTGGATAATTGGCATAAAACTGTTGCTCCTCCAAGATGCGTAGTACCTCCTCCAAGTGCTGGAGATGCTCCTCCCATGTTTGGTTGTAAATCAGAATGTCATCGAAGAAAACCAACACAAACCTCCTCAACTGTCCCTAGAAGACATGGTTCATGCATGACTGGAAAGTGGCTGAAGCAATGGTCAGCTCAAATGGCATGACCAGGAACTCGAAGTGCCCATAGTGGCACTAGAAAGTTGTCTTAGGTATATCCCAATCCCTCACCCTGATCTGGTGGTACCCCGAACACAGATCGATCTAAGGGAAGTACCTGTCTCCTCTAAGCTCATCCATCAGCTCATCTATCTAGGGAATGGGGTACCGGTTCTTCAATGTTTTCCAGTTGAGGACTCGGTAGTCAATGCACATGCGAAGGGTTCCATCCTTCTTCTTCACCAGTACTATTGAAGAAGCGAAGGGACTGGAATTGGCCTAATATGGCCCAATGCTAACAGCTCCTGAATGGCCTTCTCTATCTCATCCTTATAGGCCTTGGGATGCCTATAACGGGTGGTGATCACTGCCTGCACACCCGACTCCAACTCAATAGTGTGCTCAAATCCCCTATCTGGTGGCTGCCCTGGTGGAATATCCCCAAACACAAATGCGTACCTATCCAGTAAATCCTGTATGTCTAGTGGTGGTGGCTGGGCCTGTCCCCCAACCTCTGAAATCATCTGTTGTACTTCCCATGCAATGTCCCCATGTCGCATATCTACCTCCATCCTGTGGGTCGAGATTGTCTAAGGTGGATAGGACTACATGCCTCTCAGAATTACTAGTTTTCCATCCGGCCCAATGAACTCCATCTCTAGCTTCCTTCAATCTATCGTGACTCGCCCAAGGGAGTACAGCCACTAGACACCCATCACCACGTTGGTGTCTGGCACATCGACCACAAAGAAATGATATGTCATCAAGTAGTTCTGCATAACTACTATCAAGGAAGGCACATAGCGAGTGCACTATATGGTGCAGTTACCTAGTTCTAGGACTGAAAAGCCCTCAAACTTAGTCGTGGCAAAGCCCCTCCTTTGAACCAACTGGGCATCTATGAAGTTGTGGGTAGCCCAACTATCAACTAGGACTGACACGTGTTGCCCCTTACGGTGCCTCTGCTCCTCAATATCAAACATTTGGGAACACTGCATAAGGAAGCAAGGACTCCCCCTCATGGGGCAAGGTGTGAAAATTCTATCACTGCAACAATTGATTTATTTTACCTACTTATTTTCCAATAAGTTATTTACGAAAACCCTTCAGTAAATATTAAAATAAATTCTACTACAGATATCGCACCATAATACAGAAACAAATACATGCACAAGAATCAAACACATCAACACAAATATTTTTGGACAATTGTCCCCGGAAAATCCCAATAAGTGAAAAATGGTGTAACAGAGGAGGATTTTTATTAATAAGTAGCTTTTTATAGTACACTGGGTGCCAAACTGGCTCACCCGATAGATATAAATTCTCCAGCACCTCTCCTAGGCTCAGCGTCAGACTAGCTAGCCTCTACGCAACTCCTAGACCCTCTGCGTCAACACTCTGCCTCTCTGTGTCAGCACTGGGCCTCTTTGCGTCACCCACGCAGGCCCTCCAGTGACTACGCAATCCTGCTGCCTCTGCATCTTCCTGAGTGGCTCTGCGCCTACCTTTCTCATCTCTATGCTGATCCTCCGACACTATCCCTGCCTCTCTGCTCCATACTCGCTACCTCTTGCTGCACTCCAGACCTCTAGTTCAAATTTCTCAACAAACCTCGCTCCAAAAATCAAACTGACTGGTCTCCCTGAGTATATCTCTAACTGACCCTCAAACCTTCTCTTATATTTTTCCTGTTGATGAATCAATAGCCAAGATTAAGTCCCTAATCAAAGGCTAAGATTAAAATAGACTTGATCTTTGTCTCTTAGAAGCTTCTCATCCTTATCTTTATTAACAAGCATTAATATTTTTATTTTCCTAAGTTTAGACTTAAGACCTCATTAAAAATATTAATTGTTTTAATAACTTTTCATCTGGAAGGAATTTTCCAAAATGATTTATGGGTCTTAGAGATCACATGTGCTTTAGCCTCTCCACCAATTTTCATGGCTAGAGTACATCCTATGCTACTCCAAATCAACACTCCCTCTTAGTGAAGAATGTGCTCTAGTAATACTCCATAACTAAGCATCACCCTGATCATCCGGCACCAGTACCTGTGCTGATGTTTGGCCTTCCCACCCATCGTCCTCTGCACTGCTGCCCATGGCTCTACCACTACCACTACCACATATGTACTTCATCTCCCTCTACATTTGTGCTATTGCTGGTCCTTCTTCCTAACACTACATCTGCACTGCAACTCCCTCTGCATCCAATGTTACTGTTGGTCCTTCTTCCCAACCCTGCATCTGTACTGCAACATCATACCCATTTCTGCTACTTAAATGGATTCTTTATCATCCCCATCTTCTCCCTGAAATAATCAAACTTTGTTCTTCCAAGGGCCTTGGTAAGGATGTCTGCCACCTGTTCTCTTGTAGGAGTGTAACTCAACTGTACAGCTCCTCATTGGACACAGTCTTTGACAAAGTGACACCAAATATCAATGTGCTTTGACCAATCGTGAAATACTGGATTCTCAGAGAGCTTGATGCAACTTTGATTATCACACATGATCCTGGTTGCTTCCATCCTCCTTTTGAATAGATTCACAAAAGATTTTCTAAGCCAAATGGTTTTGCACGAATCTATGCTTGTGGCCTTATATTCTGCTTCATCTGAGCTCAGAGCTACGGATTTCTGCTTCCTACTGCACCAAGAGGTTATTCCCGATCTAATGTTGAAACAGTACCTAGAGGTACTTTTCTGATCCACTAAACTTCCAGCCCAATCTACATCAGTAAATCCACTCAATCTAATATCCTCACTCCTGGTGTACAAGAGTCCATAATCGACTGTTCCCTGTATATATCTAAGAACATGTTTGGCTGCTGCCCAGTGCGCCCTCTTCGGTTCCACCATGAACTGATTGAGGGTGTTGACAGCGTAATAAATGTTTGGCCTGGTATTGACTAGATACAACAGGGACCCTATGAGCTGCCTGTATAAGGTGAGATCAACATCCTTGTCTTCTGATGCATCAATTTTCTTCCAATTGGTCATCATTGGAGTAGCCATGGGTCTACATTCCTGGATCCTGAATCTCTTCAGAATTTATGTAGCATATCTCCCTTGTCCAAGGAAGATCTCCCCCTTTTACTGCCAAACTTCCAACCCCAAGAAATAATGCATTTGTCCCAAATCCTTCATGTTGAAGTCTGTGGCTAATCTCTTCTTGTAGTCCTCAATGAGCCTGGATGATCCTGTCAGGAAGATATCATCCACATATAATACTAGGATTAGAGGCTCATTCTCTACAACTAGATAGTAGATATTTGGATCTGCATCACTCTTGACGAACCCCATCTTCTGCAAGTAGCCATCAATTCGACATACCATGCATTAGGTGCCTATTTCAGCCCATACAAGGCTTTCTTCAATCTATATTCATGAGACTTCTTCTCATGTGTCTCAAAGCCTTTTGGATGTTCAATGTATACCTCCTCTTCTATTACCCCGTTTAAGAATGTCGTTTTGACATCCATCTGATGAATCTCCCATCCCATCTGTGCTGCAAGAGATAGCAAAGTTCTAAAAGATGTATACCTGGCTACAGGGGCGAAGGTCTCTTCGTAGTCAATTCCTTCCTTCTAAGCATACCCCTTAGCCACAAAACTGGCTTTATATTTTTCCACACTTCCATTTGTAGTGTATTTAATCTTGTAGATCCATCTCGAACCTACCACTAATCTATCTTGAGGCCTAGGCACTACCTCCCAAACATTGTTCACCATTATAGAGTTGAATTCCTCTACCATCACATCCAACCAAACCTGATGTTGAGCAGCCTTCTAAAAACTGGAAGGCTCCCAATCATGAGCTACTAATTCTTGATATATATATGTCGTTGTTTTCGCTCCCTTTTATTGTTTCTTGTTACACCAATGAAATCTTTTGCATCCTGCAGAATCTATCGAAATTCCCTGCTCATTCTTCCTCTAGTAGCAGGTGCTTATGTTAGCTCCTCCTCATATGATTCTTCATGTTCTGAGGAAGAATTCTTGGATTTCGTTGGTTGAAATGGTTTGACCAACAGCTCATCTTTTGACTGCTCCTCGGAAGGCATTTCTCAAGATTTTCTGAAGGTCCTATCTTCCATGAACTTCACATTTTGTCGAACTACTACCTTCCTACTCCCTAGAAGATAGATCCCATATGCCTTATGTTCTCTCTATATCCCACTAGATATAATTTCTCTATAGTTTGATCTAACTTCTTTCTTTTCTCCTCGGGTATACGACAATATGCTAAACTCCCAAATATCCTAAAATGGCTGACTTCAGGAGTCTTTCCGGTGAAGACTTTCTCTAGAATAATTTTGCCCAATGCACTATGAAGAGTTCTATTCTAGACATAGACTGCCGTGTTGCATGCTTCTACCCATAGGAATTTTGGCATATCCTCATCATACATCATGGCCCTAGTTGCTTCCACAATAGTCCTGTTCTTCCTTTCTGCTACTCCATTCTACTGTGGATTGTAAGGAGTTGTCTACTCTCTTTTGATGCCCTCCTTAGCGAAAAAATCAATGAAGTCCTTATCGACATATTCTCCACCATTATCTGAGCGCAAAACTTTATTTTATTCCCTGTCAGGTTCTTCACCAGAGCCTTGAACTCTTTGAATCGACAAAAAACCTCGTCCTTGGTTTTCAGAAAATAAATCCAAGTTTTCCTTGAGTGGTCATCAATGAAGGTGACAAAGTATTCGTACCACTAAGAGCTTTAGTGGACATAGGTCCGCAAATATCTGAGTGTATCAATCCTAGTACACTCTTAGCCCTGTTTTTACTTCTAAGAAATGCTACTTTGGCATACTTTCGCAAAGCACATCCTCTGCACACATCATCTAGTTTTGTATTAAGATCTGGAACTCCTGCTACAGTTTTCTGGAGAATTCTCAGAGCCCCATGGTGCAAATGTCCCATTCTTCTATCCCATAGTTCATTCAAATCCTTGTCTCCATTACTGCCTATCAGTGCCATTAATGATTCCATATATAACTTGTACAACCTGTTACTTTTGATTCCGATCTGCACTTTCTTTTTCCAGCTCGAGTGTTTGACGTCTACTTTCTCCTTGATGAAGAAAACGTCATAGCCCTTGCCTTGAAGTTGCGATACGGAAAGTAAGTTCATCCCCAGTCCTAGTACATGTAGCACATTGATAGCACAAAACCGCTCTCCCGTTTCTGTTTGAAAAACTATGGTACCCTTCTCTACTAGAGTACACTTTGCCTTATTCCGCATGGTGATCTGAAAATTCATCCTTTCCTCTTGATAATCTGGGAAACATTCCCGAATTCGTATCATATGCCGGAGGCTCCACTGTCTATATACCATACCTCTAATGATGTAGATCTTGTCACACAAGCAACTTCTTCTTCCAATCTGGAAGCCAGCATAGAGAAATCGAAATTATTGTCTCTTGTGCAATTTTCTGAAAATCTACGTGAGTCCCCTAACGTAGATGCCTTTGCACCATGATCTTGATCCATAATTAATTTTCCTTTCCTGTCTCTAATTACTTGCTCTAATACCATGTGAAAATTCTATCACTGCAGCAACTGATTATTTTATCTACTTATTTTCCAATAAGTTATTTACGAAAACCCTTTAGTAAATATTAAAATAAATTCTACTGCAAATATCACACCATAATACAGAAAAAAATACATGCACAAGAATCAAATACATCAACACAGATATTTTTGGACAATTGTCCTCGGAAAAACCTAATGCAGGAAAACCAGTGCAACAGAGGAGGATTTTTATTATTAAGCAGCTTTTCTGAGTACACCGGGTGCCAAACTGGCTCCCCCGACAAAGATAAATTCTCCGACACCTCTCTTAGGCTCAACGTCAGACCAGCTAGCCTCTGCACAGCTCCCAGATCCTTTGTGTTAGCACTCTGCCTCTTTACGTCAGCACTGGGCCTCTCTGCATCACCCACGCAGGCCCTCCAGTGACTGCGCAATCCTGCTACCTCTGCGTGTGCCTGAGTGGCTCTACATCTGCCTTTCTGATCTCTGCACTAATCCTTCGTTATTGTCCCTACCTCTCTGCTCTGTACTCGCTACCTCTTGCTGCACTCCAAACCTTTAGTTCAAATTTCTCAGCAAACCCCGCTCCAGAAATCGAACTGACTTGTCTCCCTCAATATATCTCCAACTGACCCTCAAGCCTTCTCTTATAATTTTCCTGTTGATGAATCAATGGCCAAGATTAAGTCCCTAATCAACGACTAAGATTAAAATAAACTTGATCTTCGTCTCTTAGAAGCTTCTCATCCTTATCTTTATTAATACCCATTAATATTTTTATTTTCCTAAGTTTAGACTTAGGACCTCATTAAAAATATTAATTATTTTAATAACTTTTCATCCAGAAGGAATTTTCCAAAATGATTTCTGGGTCTTGGAGATCTCTTATGCTTTAGTCTCTCCACCAATTTTCATGGCTAGAGTACATTTGATGCTACCCCAAATAAACACAAGGGATGCCCCTCCCTGTGGAGGTGGTGGTGGTGGCCCTCTATCTGTCGAGCTCTCACCACCTCCCACACCACACTACTATTGCACCTCATCCTCCTGGTCACCGTCTGAAAAAACCTCAATATAGTGTGCTCTGCCAGCAATGCACCGATGGCCTGGTGCCTAGGGCTTCCTGCATGTAAAGCACAACTACCTCCTCCTGAGGTCCTTTTGTGTCTCATCATCTAGCTACCCCCACCCCTGTGTGGTCCTCTGATGTGGAGGTCTAGCCTCATGCCCCTTTTGTATAAAAGGGGTCCGTGCAGGAAAAGGTGCTCTAGTCTTGGGGATGGCTCCCTGTAGATCTCTAGTGCACAAAACTGCCTCCTACAGCATGGAGGGTCTACGCGACTTCACCAGTCCACATAGGGGCTCAAGTAAGCCCTCAATGAAGGTGTATACCCTCCTAGCCTCTGATAGATCCGGATGGTTGATACTTGTAGAAACTCTAAGATGTACTACTTCGGGTTGCCTGTTTGGCGTAGTTGGGTTAGCTCTCTGAAATGGGCCTCTGGATCTCTCTGGTCAAAATGCTCCACCGTCCTCGTAGTGAAATCCTCATAAGAAGCCACATTGGCATGCACTAGGGTGGCCAAGCCATGAAACCACCAGTCACGGGCTTCCTGCTCCATGTGCAGTGTGGCTAGCTTGATGGCTTCCTGTTCTGTCATCCGGTTGAGTTGGAAGTAGGTGTCCATCTTCTCAACCCAATCCTTAGCTATGCACTTAGCAGTGCCATCGAAAGTAGGGAAGTACATCTTCCCTATGGTCCTTTGCAACTCATAGTTCTAGGTTCCATGTCCTCCATAACCCTTGTTCTTCTCACTTTGCTTGAGCTTGCAGAAAACTTTGAAAGAGAGTGCTTCCCTGAAGTTTGCATCCATAGATTGCCACTCTCTGAAATAGTCTCCCATCAGAATGGGGTCTTCACCCATTGCTGGTTCGATTTGTGCCACTGGTATGAAAGAGGGAAGTGTGGCATAAGTTGGCCCACTAGCTGATGGGTGATGCACCGCTGGTGAGGGGTGATCGAATGGCTGAAAAGCTCTAGATGTTTCCCCAAATAGAAATCCCCTAGGAGTGGTCCTCTCTCTGTTCTGCAACTTTATCTCTTCCAACATATCTTTTTGGCCCTTGGCTAAGTCATTCAGGGCTCTCAGGAGGCTGTCGAAGGCTATCTCTTCCCTGCTCTTGGGTTCCACCATGTCCTCCTCTTCTACCACTACTTTCCCTCTATCCTCTGTGTTTGGAATAATATCCAGCTCTCCTTCTTTGCTATGGTACCTCTGTGTTTGGTATGTTATGTTCTGCTGGTCCCCTTCTCTCATAGGAGAAAATCCCCACAACTGAGCCAAGAACTAGGCTCTGATACCACTATAATGTTCCTAAATAGGAATACAAGTGATATAAAGCCAATAATCTATTCAACAGGGTATAAAAATGAAATAAACATTAAACACCCATGGCAACGGCGGAAATAAGGAACTGTTGAGCCATTTTATTACTTATTTGAGGGCAAAATACAATGGATAATAGAATGGTGCACCTAGGCTTGTCTCAATGGACAAGAATGACCAAACCCAGGTGAGAAATGGCTGAACCGATGACTGCTCCAACTTCTACACCAATCTGCACTACACTGCCCAGAAAACTGCCTTTTCTGCTAACTTCAAATGGCTGGAAAGTCCACTTCCTGTGCTAAAAAATTTATAAGATTTGAGCCCAGACTCGGCGTAAACCCAGAAAACCCACAAAGGAATTTAGCTAGTTTAGACTTCTGAAATTCGACCCCCAAGGAGCCCAACTTCAGTTGCAACTGTAAAACTCGTCCTGCTGGAATCTGCATGTAAATCCTCACAGAAAACGTCCCAAAGTGCTGGGATGACCCCTACTACAAATCCCCTGACTTCCCAGATGGGCTTCTGTCCTGTAGCACCTACTCCTAAGCCCCACAAAAATGTTGCACTCGCCCTCTATGTTGTCCCCAAGCCCAATAATTCGAACTGCTGGGATGCTAACTCTGTTGGCTCCAAAACTCTCAAGAAATGATGACCTACTACTGCTCTCCCAATCCTCTGACTCTCCCCGCAAACGGTTGATCGATGGTGGCTCCAACTCCTCCTGCATATTCTCCAGATAGCCCAGAAATACGCACTCCCTCTATGTGGCTGAATGGTAGTGCTGTAGCACACTCCCAAATCTCCTGAAATGCTTATGGAACTGCTTCCCTAGGGTGGCCACGGAAGGTCCCCCAAAGGAAAGGTTGAATCTCCCACTTGAGAGATTCGTGGCTAAACAACCGGTTGACTCAGCTAAACAGTAGAGCGAACAATCGAGTAATTTTGATTTGCAAGGTGTAAGAATGACTCCAAATGAGAGCTTCCTCCTCCTTTTATCTCCTTGGGCCTTCCTTGCCTCATGTGGGCCCCTCCATCCAGTGATTCAAATTCCCTGTAAGCCATTCGAATGGCCTAGTTCAAATTCACATGTGGGTGGTCCCCACATTCCACTAGCGGCCAAATAAAGTCAAATTTCTTCCTAATTCCCTAAGTCAAAAATGTTGGCTCCTTTTCCTTAGCCAAATTGTGCAAAATTGTGTAGCAACACCCTGTTACAAATTTATTTTAGAAGGGACATGACACATAGTTCAAGAATGCAGGTACAATCCTGATGAGGGATGTTACAAATGTCATAACCATGGGCACATAGCTTGTCACTATAGGTACAAGATGGAATCTGTTACTTTTTGTAGCATCGAATGTGTTCTAGCGACAAAAATTTGTGGGGAGGCTAGAATACATGAAATCTCCAGAACCCAGAAATCGTTTATGGAAATTCAACCTATAAGTGACTCAATTAGATTATTCACCAATTTTTAAAGTTTCCTAAGTCTAAACTTAAGAAAACATGTTAATTAATAAGTATTAATTAAGTCAAGGCGAGAATTATCTAGATACTAACACGGGTCGATCCAGAGATGATCTTAGCCATTGATTAAGTTTTAATATTGGCCATTGGTGCTCCAATAGAGGATTATAAGAGGAGGTCGATGTGGTGATGGATAGGACACTTGAGAGGTTTGATTTATGAGAAGATCGATTTCTAGAGTAGCAACAGTCAGTTGCTGGAGAAAGAGCTAGAGATCGAAGCAGTGAGAGAAGGGAAGAGACAGTGAAGCCAGAGGAAGATTTCTAGATCCAGTGAGTGCATTTGCGGAGAGGTAGAAGAGCCATGGAGAGGTTGACGCTGGGGCAGTGTAGTAGCCTCTAGAGGCAATTTCAATTCTGCTAGGGAAAAGCAAAGTTTTAGTGCCAGAAGATGGACAAAGGTTCCAGGTGTTAGGGGAAACATTTCCTAGATAGAGGTAGACTAGACAGCTTGAGGAGAGGCTGATTCAAACTGAGCACAGAAGCGACTGCGCTAGGGTGATGCAGAGCCAGTGTAGAGGTAGTTTGGACGGCTCACTTGGAGCTGTAGTCAGAGGTCGGATTTTCCTGTGGGGTGAGGAAAATTCCTCACCAGATTTTTGCTAGTATTTTCTCTGCAGGTTTTCCGGTATTTTGCATCCAAATTCTACTCAAATTATTTTACTTCTGCTTAATAATAAAGCCCTCAGTTGCGGCACCAGTTTTCTCAAGTTCGGCTTTTCCGAGGACTTTTGTCCAAAAATAACTGTGTTATTTTTATGTGTGTGTGTTATCATTTCTTCCAGTGTTTCTTCTGCAGTTTTATTTGTGTAGATTCCAGTGTGATCTATTCAGTATTTGCCATAGAAAATAATACAAAGATTGTTAAATAAAATTAACAGTTAGGAGAATAATTTCCAGTTGCTGCAATAGGGTTCCAGTTTGGAATTTTCACAGAATCAATGATGAATGAAAATCTTGATGACGAGAATAAGAAGGTTTTAAAAAGAAAACAGGTAAAAGATGAGCCAGAAATGTAGGAAGACAAGAAGGTCTCAACAGTCATGCTCTTAGGGGTCGTAAGGAATTAACTGTTAACAACACGAGTCAAGATGATTTGTTGGGTGAATCGTTGTTTTGAACGTTTTGGCTCATTGACTCCTCGAATCTTGAAAAGGGAGATTCTATACAATAGTATGTGGCACAAGTAAACAACATGGACAGATTGGTAACTTCAAGACAAGTAATAGGTTCAGGGGGAGCATAATAGTCAAAGGATTACAAGACCACAGGGATTGCAAATGTCAAAGGAAAGCTTCTCTTTAGGGGGAGCACATACAGGCTACAGGTCCAAAAGGATCATCATTGACAGATTCTTGTTGAATTTTCTAAGTTTACTTAGTTTAGAAACCCTTCATGCACTTTTTCTGATTTATTCCTACTTGTTATTTTTCTTTAACAAGTTATTTACAAAGTAAATACTGAAAATAAACACTAGTGCATGCTCAACATATTACAGATCAATAACTAAAAGAAACAAGAACAAACACACCACATGACACCATTATTTTTGGACCAATGTCTCGAGAAAAACCCAATGCGGGAAAACCGGTGCAGCTATCTGAGGGTTTTCATATTAAGCAATATCAGAGTACAATCTGGGTGCTGAAACTGGCCTACCCTACAGAGAATTTTCTTAGCAGCTATACCTCACAGTTTGAGAGAAATCTTCTGGCTGAAACCTCGGAAAAACCTTCTGGCAGCTCCTTAGCACAAAATTCTCTGCAACCCCAACATCTGGCCAATCTGGACTGCGTCAGCCCCTCTCTGTCTCACGATGGCCCTGTGTCAGCCTTTCTTGGCCTAAGTCAACCCCAGGAGGCCCTGCATTAGCTTGTTGGGCCTCTGCGTCAGACACATTGGCCTCTCTGGTTCTCTGCGTAGCACTTGGCTACCTCTGCGTGGCCCTGCGTGAGCCCTGGCTGGCTCTGTGTCACTCTCCTTGGCTGCTACACTGCTCTCCCGGCACAATCTCTGCCTTCTCTGTTTCTCTGTACTTAATGCCCCTCAACTGCTCTCCCGATCACTGATTCTATCTCTCTTAGCAAACCCCGCTCTAGAGAATAGAATGACTGATCACTTTGGTGTCTTCTCCAAGTGACCCTCAAGCCTCCTCTTATACTTTTGATGTTGACATATCAACGGCCGAGATTAAGTCCCTAATCAATGGCTAAGATTATATCTGGCTTGATCCATGTCTTTTGGACCATTCTAACACAGATTCATATTAATACACATTAATATTTTATTTTCCCTAAGTTTAGACTTAGGGACCCAATTAAAAATATTAATTATTTTAATATCTCCTTATCTGTTTAGAATCTGCCCAAACCCTTTCTGGGTATTGGAGATATCATGTGCCCCAACCTCTCCACCAAATTTCATGGCTAGAGCACATCCGATGCTAACCCAAATTAACACTCCATCTTAGCGATGACTGTGCTCTAGCAATACTCCTCACTGAGTATTACTCTGATCATCCGGCATCGGTACCTATGTTGATGCTAGGCCTTCCTGCCCAACATCCTTCGCACTGCTACCTCCTGTACTGCTGCCCATGGTTCTGCCACTACCATTGCTTCTTTTGTACGCAGCTCCCTCTGCATCCGTGCTGCTGTTGGTGCTTTCTCCCAGCACTGCATCCGCACTGCATCTTCTCTCATCATGCTGCATCGTGCTACCCGCTGTTTCACTGCAACTCAATTACTGAGAAGTAAGTAACTGATCTCCCAACTAACCTCCCTGTTGGGCTAAAAACACCCACTGATGTTGAAGTTCCCTTTGCGCTAACAAGTGCTCCCTCTCTCTAACCTCTGCGCTGCTGCAACAACTCCCTGCATCTCGCACCGTTGCACACCTCTCTATGTCGTCCTACACTGGTGCAACACTCCTGTGCCTCTCACATTGTTGTAGCCTACTATCTCTGTGCTGTCTCGGGACTCCTACACTATAGCTCTCTCTGTGTAATATCCCGTTTCAGGAATATTCCCCAAACCCCAGTAAACCCCAAAAAATACGTACAAATGATATAGTAACTGAGAGGCTCAAAGTCATAAAAATAACAGTGGTGCAACATATAATAATGTAAACATGAAATATAAACAGACACTCAAGAAATGCAGAGAGAAATGCTAAGCTATTTTATTATACTGAGTAATAGAATGAGTACAGGAGGTGATCGGAAAGATGGCACCTCGACTTGCACAAGGAAAGTGAAGAAATACTCAGAATAGTAAAGAATGGTCTCTCTCTGAACTGCGTCCAAGCTGGTGGAGAACTGTCGTGCTACTGCTACTACTAGAAATCAAATGAGGATTTGGGGCTGTTCCCTTCCTCAGAAAATGATGAAACTCTGGAATCAGACTCTACTCAAGAAACCCAGAAAACCCAGAAAGCTTTTTTGAAATAACTGACCCCCAAAAATCACCCCCTTGGGGATCTATGCTGTCCCTCAAGGCTCTGCGCTGCCACTGAATGGAATCCTCCAAAACTCTTCCTGAAACGTTGCCAAAATCCTTTGATATGCAAGCGCTAATCCCTTGCTCTATCTCCAACTCAAATCCTCCACAAAACTCCCAATCCGGAACTGCCTCCAAAAGAACTACGTCTCTCTCTCTCAAGACTGCGCAGTCCTCAAAAGCTTAGCTTCCACTCAATGCCAAAGACCAATCCCACTGCAAAAGACTACTGAAACCTACCTTGCCTGAGTAGGCACTCGAAGCCCCCCGGGGCTAAGGGTGACATCTCCGAACAGAGACACTCAATGCACTAAATGGTTCCGCAGATAGGCTAAACAACCAGCGTGCTCCAAGTCGAAGTGACTAGCTCGAATACACATAATCGAATGAAAAAATGAGGAGGCTCCTCTCTCCTTTATAGCATTGGCCTTTCTCATCCCCAAAGCTTACCTACTCCAATGTAGCTCCATCTCTTGTCATGTGCTCCTCTCCATCTGCGCAGTCCCTCCAAGTGTTTGCGTGGGCCCCTCCTCTACGTGGTTCTTTGGTCCTCCTTGGATCCCCTTTAAGTTACAACGTTGTGCTACTAGGGAGTGAATTTATTTCAAAAGTGAGTTATGTCTCCCCTTTCCTCACCTTTTTATTTATAAATAACTATAGAAGGCAAAATTGAGCAAAATCGAATATTCCATTTAGCCATGGCTAATTAGGAATATTACAGTCTCCCCTTGCAAAATGTCGCTTGCCCTCAAGCAACTGAAGTGATGGATGCTGCAAAATTTTCTCACTTTCCCAAGTGGCATCCTCATCCAGAAAATTCTTCCATCTCACTAAGAATTCTCGGATTGTCCTGTTCCATAGCTGCCTCTCCTTGGTATCAATAATAGCCTCTGGCTGCAACACCAAATGCCCCTCATCATCCATGGGTGGTAACTCATCTGTTACTATCACATGCTGCCCCAATGCCTTCTTCAGGCATGATACATGAAAGACGTTATGAATCTTGCTGCCTTGGGGCAGCTCCAACTCATACACAACCTGTCCAATCCTGTGTATCACCCTGTATGGCCCATAAAAGTGGGGCTTGAGCTTCTCAACCCCCTTCTGCTTCAATAACGACTGTCGGTATCGCTGTAATTATAGGTAGACCAAGTCCCCTACCTCAAACTGTCTCTCCACCCGACCCCTGTCAGCATATATCTTCTACTAGTTCTGCACTGTAGCCATATTATCCTTGAGAGCTCGGAGAATATCCTAGCTCTCTTGGATCCAAATCTTGGCTCTCGGAGCCTTGCTAGCACCAAACATCACATCAGCAAAAGATAAAGGATGATATCCATATAATTCATAGAATGGTGACATACCAATGGACATGTGATGTGTAGCGTTGTAGTAGTACTCCCCCAGATGCAGCCACTTCAGCCATGCTCGTTGCTGCCCACTGACATAGTTACGCAAGTAGCCCTCCAGCCACTTGTTAACTATCTTTATCTTCCTGTCCGTCTGTGGGTGATAACTGGTACTCGGTGTCAACTCCGTCCCCACCAACCGGAAAAGCTCCTACCAAAATCCGCCCATGAAACGGCTGTCCCTGTCACTGGTGATGGTCTTGGGAAGACCATGTAACCTGAAGATCTCTCTGAAGAACTGCTTGGCCACCTGTGTTGCTGTGTCATGTGCTGATATGGCAAAAAAGTGTGAGTACTTTGTCAGTCGATCAACGATGACAAAGATGCAATCCTTGCCTTGTACCATGGGCAACCCAATGATGAAGTCCATCGAAATACACTCCCATTTCCCCTCCGAAATGGGAAGAGGCTGCAATAATCCTGTGGGATGGCTCATCTCCCCCTTATTCCTCTGGCAAACATCGCACTCCCGGACATGCTGGAGTACGTCCTCCTTGAGGCCCTTCCATGAGAATCTCTCTCTAATGGCCCTATAGATTTGGTAAACCCCTAATGGCTAGCCAATGGTGAATCATGTGATGCCTGAAGTATCTTCTTCTTGAGCTAAGAGCCCTCAGTCAAGAAGATCTGGTCCCTGTAGTAGATGATCTCATCAACCACCCTGTACCTGTTATCCGCCACCTGCCCATCCAAAACCTCACATGCAAATCTGTCATTGGAGTACTCAACTAAGAGTCGAGCCCTCTAGTTTGCAACCAAGCTCATAAGTGACAATGTGGCTGGTCTATGTGAAAGGGCATTTGCTACCACGTTGTTCTTAACCTTGACATACTCAATGTCAAAGTCATATGCTTGGATCTTAGTGATCCACTTCTGCTGCCTCTCCTGTAGCTGCTTTTGCTCCAAAAAGAACCTAAGGCTATTGTGATTAGTCCTCACCTTGAACCTGTTACCCACTAAATACTGCGGGAACTTGACCAATGCATTCATGATGGCCAGCATCTCCTTGTCGTATATAGAATACAACCTCTCGTGCGGAAGGAGCCTCTGGATCTCAAACGCTATAGGGTGACCTCCCTGCATCAATACTGCGTCAATCCCCTCTCCCGACACATCACACTCCAAAACAAATGGCTGCGAAAAATCCGATAATGCAAGCACTGAGCAGCTGCTCATAACCTCCTTGAGCCTATCAAAGGCTCGCTGCGTTGTATCCGACCAACTGAATGCCACCTTCCTCGTCAAATCTGTCAGGGGTTCAGCAAGCTGTGAGAAACTCTTGATGAACTCTGTGCAAATGCCAATGAATCCTCTAAGTTCTGTCACGTTCCTCGGCTCCGACCAATCTCTGATGGCCCTGATCTTCTCCTCGTGGACCCTCACTCCGTCCACCCCTATGATGTGTCCCAAGTACAACATCTCTGTCAACCCAAACTCACACTTGGAGAGCTTGGCATAGAACTGTTGCTCCTCTAAGATGCGCAATACTGTCTCAATGTGCTGGAGATGCTCCTCCCAAGTCCTGCTGTAAATGAGGATATCGTCAAAGAACACCAACACAAACTTCCTCAAGTGACTGTGGAAGATATGATTCATGCAGGACTCGAATGTAGCTGGGGCGTTGGTTAGCCTGAAGGGCATCACCAAAAACTCAAAGTGCCCATAGTGACACCTGAAGGCGGTCTTGGGAATGTCTTGCTCCCTCACGTGAATCTGATGGTACCCAGATCTCAAATCAGTCTTTGAGAAGAACCATGCTGCTCTCAACTCATCGATCCTGGGTATGGGGTACCTGTTCTTCAATGTCTTCTTATTCAGGGCCCCGTAGTCAATGCACATCCTCAATGTGTCGTCCTTCTTCTTCACCAACACCACGGAGGAAGAAAAAGGACTCGTGCTGGGTCAAATGTGCACAAGGGCCAGCAACTCCTGAATGGCCCGCTCAATCTCATCCCGATAGGACTTGGGATGCCTATAGAGGGTAGTAATCACTACCTGTATGCCCTGCTCAAGCTCAATGGTGTGCTCAAACCCCTGATCGGGTGGCTATCCCAGTGGAATCTCCCCAAACACTGTGGCATACAGGTCAAGGATGGCCTGTATCTCTGGGTGCACTGTCTTCACTATAGTCCCTGCCTCTAATGCACACAGCTCCACTGCCCACTCTACGTCTCCCTTCTGGAAGACTTCCTCCATCTAATGAGCCGAAACAGTCTGAGGTGGATATGTGTGTTGTCCCTGTATCTTCTCATGCCTCCCTGTCTTCTCATCATCCCACTCCATCTCTAGGGCCTTCCAATCTGTCGTGACCTTCCTTAGAGTGATAAGCCAATGAACACCCAATACTATGTTGGTGTCCGGAATATTGACCATGAAGAAGTGGTCAGTCAGTGTGTAGGTGCCCATCGTCACTGATAACTCTGGAACATAACGAGCACACACCATGGTCTAATCTCCTAGGACCAAAACTGAAAATCCATTGAAGCTCTCTGTCGGTATACCTCTCCGCTCAACCATCTGTGCATCGATGAAGTTGTGGGTGGCCCCACTGTCAACCAAAACTGATACTCGCTGGCCACGTACTATCCCCCATACGCGTAGCGTCAAATACTTGGGAACTCCTCACAATGCTGCAAGGGATCCTCCGGTAGGTGCAAAAGCTGCACCGCCTACTGCTGCTGGTGGAGGCAGCAAGGGACCCTGCACCGCATGACTATCTCTTGCCTCCACATCATCCTCCTCATCCTCTTCTCCGCTGCTCTCAAAGAAGACCTCAATAAAATGTGCTTCGCCAGCAGCACATCTATGTCCTGGTGCCCACAGCTCCTGACAGGTGAAGCACAATCGCTTCTTTTTTAGCTCCCTCCTGGCATCATCATCAATCTGTGCTTGCCCTGGATTCCCTTTGGGGGCGGAATCCTCATGTCCTTCCCCTTAGGCTGGAAAGCCTGTCTCTGGGGGTAAGGTGTCTGGGTCATGGGTAAGGTATCCTGTAAGTCTCGGGTCCTGCTAATAGCATCTTGGAGTGTGGCCGGTCTAATGGATCTGACTAGACCCCGAAGTGGCTCTACTAACCCCTCAATAAACATGTAGATCCTCCGTGTTGTGGATAGATCTGGCACCATCACTGAAACCCTCAAGAAATCTGCAATGTAGGTCTCTAGGCTCCCAGTTTGTTTGAGCCCCGTCAGCTCAACAAAGGCTGTTCCGGATCCCTCCGGTCAAACCTCCATCAACCTCCTGGTGAACTCGACATATGTCGTCACTGTGGAATGTCCCAATGTAACCATCCCATGGAACCACCAATCCTGGGCCTCAACATCCAAATTTAATGTTGCCACCTTGATGGCCTCTGCCTCCGACATCTGGTTAAGCTGGAAATAGATGTCGAGCTTCTCCACCCAAGATCTTGCCGAACTATTTGATGAACCATCAAATGTAGGCAAGTGAAATCTACTAGCTGTGCAGTGGGTGTCTCCATCGTGATAATGCTGGTGTCCTCTGTGATGATTGTGGGGTCTACTGTCCTGCTGGAGCTGAACAAAGTCTCTGAATGAGAGAGCGTCCCTGAACTCCTGCCCATAGGCCTGGTACTCTGCAAAATAATCGCCCATATGACCGGGCTCTGCGTCTTGCTGGGCTCCAGCCCTCGTGTCTGCTCCTAGGAAAGTGGGCATGGTAGAGTGTGTAGGGGCATGTGAGGCCATCTGTTGAGTAGTGTCATGCTGAGTGGCACCCTGCTCTGGAAAATGGTGGGATGTACCTGATCCCTCACCAACTTGGAAAACTTGTGGGTTCTCACGCTATCTAGCCTCCACTGCCATGAATCTCTGCCCCATCACCTTGATCTACCTCGACAGATCCTACACTGATTTGAGGAGTATGTCCGCAAATCTCTCCCCGTCCTCATTTTCCATCGGATCCTCCTGCTCTACGTCCGTCGTCCACCACAGGTTCCTTCTATTCTGCGTCCACCACAGGCTCCTCCTGTTCTGTGTCCACCATAGGAACACAGTCTCCCTCCTCGTCGGTGTTCTCCAATCTACGTCTAGTGTCTCTGTATCTCCTACCTCTGTAACAGATGTATGGATTTTCCCTCGGTGTCATAGATTGCTAGCTCCACAGGCTGAGCCAGATCTATGCTTTGATACCACTGTAATATCCCGTTTCAGGGATATTCCCCAAACCCCAGTAAACCCCAACCAAATGCATACAAATGATATAGTAACCGGGAAGCTCAAAGTGATAAAAATAACAGTGGTGCAACATATAATAATGTAAACATGAAATATAAGTAGATACTCAAGAAATGCAGAGAGAAATGCTAAGCCATTTTATTATACTGAGTAATGGAATGAGTACAGGAGGTGATCGGAAAGATGGTACCTCGATTTGCACAAGGCAAGTGAAAAAATACACTAAGAATAGTAAAGAATGGCCTCTCTCTAAACTACGTCCAAGCTACTGGAGAACTGTTGTGCTACTATTACTAGCAGAAATCAAATGAGGATTTGGGGCTATTCCCCTCCTCAAAAAATGATGAAACTCTGGAATCAGACTCTACTCAAGAAACCCAGAAAAACCCAGAAAGATTTTCTGAAATAGCTGAACCCCGAAAATCACCCCCTTGGGGATCTATGCTATCCCTCAAGGCTCTAGCTGCCATTGAATGGACTCCTCCAAAACTCTGCCCGAAACGCTGCCAAAATCCTCTGAAATGCAAGGGATGATCCCTTGCTCTATCTCCATCTCAAATCCCCCACAAAACCCTCAATCTGGAACTACCCCCAGAAGAATTGCGTCCCTCTCTCAAGACTGTGCAGTCCTCAAATGCTCAGCTTCCACTCAATGTCAAAGACCAATCCCACTGCCAAAGACTACTGAAAACTACCTTGCCCGAGTAGGCACTCAAAGTCCCTCGAGGCTAAGGGTGAGATCTCCAAATGGAGACACTCAATGCACTAAATAGTGCTACAGACAGGCTAAACAGCCAGCATGCTCCAAGTCAAAGTGACTAGCTCGAATACACATAATCGAATGAAAAAATGAGGAGGCTCCTCTCTCCTTTATAGCGTTGGCCTCTCTCATCCCCAAGGCTCACCTCCTCCAACCTAGCTCCTTCTCTTGCCACGTGCTACTCTCCATCTGCGCAGTCCCTCCAAGTGTCTACATGGTCCCCTCCTCTACGTGGTTCTTTGGCCCCCCTTGGCTCCCCTTTAAGTTACAACATTGTGCTACTAGGGAGTGACTTTATTCTAAAAGTGAGTTACGTCGCCCCTTTCCTCTCCTTTTTATTTATAATAACTATAGAAGGCAAAATTGAGCAAAATTGAATATTCCAATTAGCCATGGCTAATTAGGAATATTACACTTTTCCGCTCC
Organism: Pinus taeda; assembly: GCA_000404065.3. Taxonomy (NCBI): domain Eukaryota; kingdom Viridiplantae; phylum Streptophyta; class Pinopsida; order Pinales; family Pinaceae; genus Pinus; species Pinus taeda. Next base: position 293,324 of record APFE030087257.1, read on the forward strand.
ATCCGCATCTGTCTCTACCCACTCAGCCAATCTTGCTACTCCTCATCGGGGCTCCCATAGGTCTAATCCAAGAGGTTGGGTACCTCAATGATCCTGCCCCTCATCGCCTGTAGTACACCTGACTACAGCTCGATGTCTCCCCACTTCCTCTCAAGTGGTATGTGTGCACTCATGGCACAGTCATCGTTTTTCGAAACTTCCTTCTCTGCTTGTGCTGGCAATACCTTAGTCTCGGAAGACTCTCGCTTACTCTTCTTCCTTAAGTACTGGGTCGCATAATGACCCATCTCCCCACAGTGGAAGCACTTGATCTTGCAGAGATCTTTCTTCTTCCGCTTCTCATGCTTTCCCTCAGATGCTAGGGCCAAATCCTCCTCCTCATGCTCGACCTTGATCTGTTTGTTGTTGCTACCTATCTTCGACTGTCGTTTGATCTCTTCCTGGCAAAGAGCTTCCCACATCTCGTCCCAAGGTAGGAGAGTCCCTCTGCCCAGGATACTCTGGACAAACACTTCCCAATCTTCTGAGACAACATTCAAGTTTGTCCTCACCATAAGCTCCTAATCCGGTGTTGCTCCTATAGCAATCAACTGGTCTCGAATCTCATCCAGTCCTCCAAGGAAGGTGTCAATCGATTGACCCTTCTTCATCTGATACGACCTCATCTGGTTCTCGAGCAGCATTCTTCTCTGCATAGAAGTATGTTGGTACAGGTTCTTGAGAGCCTCCCACATCTCAACTGTCATTTCCTTCTCGGTTATATGTGGTACCACATGATCCTTGACCCCATCAAGGATAATGCACTTAGCCCTCGCCATCGCCTCTTTGTACTTGTCGTTATCATTGGGGTCGACTGGGATAGCTATAACCTTCAAGGCGAAGTTCTTGATAGGATTCCTTGAAGCACTGATAAGATTTTGGCCTTCCAGACTGCGAGGTTTGATGCTCTGTCCAATCTATCCTGGTCTCTTACCCTGTGTAATGCCATGGCACTCCTCTACTTCCCTCCTTGAAGTTCTCTGTTTGAATCCACTGAGTCTCTACTTCCCGTCTGGAAGTTCTCTTCTAGACTCCCTCTGAGTCCTGATTTCCCTCCTAGAAATCCTTATACCGCTTGTCAAGATGCCCCCTACTCTGATCGTCTTGTGCAACTGCACTGCTGATCCAGGTTCCTCCACTAGAAACCCTCGGTAACAACTCATCTGGCCCTCCTCTGTAAGGTACTGTTCTAACTACAGTACCTCACCAGCTCTACTCTGCAATATTTCTGCAACCTTCTAGACTCCAACAACTGCCTCTCTGTGAACTGCGTCAACCCCTCTCTGCCTCACGTTGGCTCTGCGTCACCCTGGATGGGTCTGCGTCAGCCCTCCGGCCCTCTGCGTTAGCAACGCTGGCCTCTCTGAGGCTCTGCGCAGCTCCCGGCTTCTTCTGTGTGGCTCTGCGTCACACTTCTTGGCTTCTGCGCTGCTAGAAACAACTTTTGTCACCTCATGACAGTTGTTTTCTGCTGCTATTGCTCCGCTCGGTTGATGTCTTTTAGTCCTCCTGTGATCTACAATCACACTCTGATACCATGTTGAAGTTTCTAAGTTTACTTAGTTTAGAAACCCTTCATGCACTTTTTCTGATTTATTCCTACCTACTTCTTATTTTTCTTTAACAAGTTATTTACAAAGTAAATACTGAAAATAAACACCAGTGCATGCTCAACATATTACTGATTAGCAACTAAAAGAAACAAGAACAAACACACCACATGACACCATTATTTTTGGACCAATGTCACGGGAAAAACCCAATGTGGGAAAACTGGTGCAACTATCTAAGGGTTTTCTGATTAAGCAATATCAGAGTACAATTTGGGTGCTGAAACTAGCTTAACCAACAGATAATTTCCTTAGCAACTATACCTCATAGTTTGAGAGAGCTCCTGGCTGAAACCCTGGAAAATCCTTCTGGCAGCTCCTTAGCACAAAACTGCTCTGCAACCCCAGCGTCTGCCCAATCTGGACTGCGTCAGCCCCTCTCTGTCTCACTATGGCCCTGCCCTAGGAGGCCCTGCGTCAGACACGCTAGCCTCTCTGGTGGTCTGCGCAGCACTTGGCTACCTCTGCGTGGCCCTACGTGAGCCCTTGCTGGCTCTGTGTCACTCTCCTTGGCTGCTGCACTGCTCTCTCAGCACAATCTCTGCCTTCTCTGTTTTTCTGTACTCAATGCCCTTCAACTGCTCTCCCGATCACTGATATCTCTCTTAGCAAACCCCGCTCTAGAGAATAGAATGATTGATCACTCTAGCGTCTTCTCCAAGTGACCCTCAAGCCTCCTCTTATACTTTTCTTGTTGACATATCAACGACCGAGATTAAGTCCCTAATCAACGGCTAAGATTAGATTTGGCTTGATCCATGTCTTTTGGACCATTCTAACACAGATTCATATTAATACACATTAATATTTTATTTCCCTAAGTTTAGACTTAGGGATTCCATTAAAAATATTATTATTTTAATATCTCCTGATCTGTTTAGAATCTGCCCAAACCCTTTCTGGATATTGGAGATCTCATGTGCCCCAACCTATCCACCAAATTTTGTGGCTAGAGCACATCCGATGCTACCCCAAATCAACAATTCTTGCCATGGAGAGCACAAGAAAATAACAATTCCACCTAAAGCAAGCAAATTCTTAGGGGGAGTAACCCTTTGCCATTGATGTCAAAGGGGGAGAGAAAAACCTGAGAAGGAGATTGAAATCTCGAGAAGGAGGTGAAACATGATGTCTGGGGGAGTTGTACTTGTAGGAAAAGTACGTGTGTTTCCATCAATGACAAAAGGGGAGATTGTTGGATGGTGTTGTCATTGATGTCAACCCATGGAGTTGACTGGGTTTGAATTTGACTAAAAACACCAGTCATTGATTTCAAATGGTTAACGAATGTCTTTTAGTAATTGTCAGATTACATCAAGTTGGCAGCTACATTGTTGGATGGTTGAAAACCCAAGTCATAGGGTTTGGGATCCCTGGACTGAGGATGTACCCCGAATTTGTCAAGGGTTTTTGGTAGGTCAAATCATTGAGTTTGGGTCAGATATCTATGTCATTAGATTCTCCTCAAAAATATGTTTCTATTGATATGTGGTACACCCCGAGAGGCCTCCTAGTTTGAGAGATATTCACAATTGAAGTTGGTGAACATAATTTATGGGCTAAAACACCAAGGGGTAGTGACATGACACCTCCTCTTATGGTTGTCAATATATGACATTTTTTATCACCGTAATCTCACCACGTATAAGTTACATAACTCCAAGAACCAAAGACAATAAACCAACCATTGACTTCACAATAGGACCATATGCACTAAGCCAATCTTTGATTTCAAAATTTTAGTGGAATTGAAAATTTTTCTAGACAAATATTTATAAAGGTTAGTACACCGATTCCTTAAGGCTTAAACAAAAAATTCAATAATAAATACTAAATTAAATTAATCTGATTAAAAAGAAAACTGTTTTTATAAAACATCCTAAAACCGTACCTAATTATGCCCCTAATTAGGCTACCGAAAACTCTAAAAGGAATACCTTTAAGCCTTCAAATCACACCAACCAAGAAAATGATTTAGCTCTAAAATTTTCGTTGACTTTTGTGATATTCGTCCTACCTCAGGAAGCTAGGGCAGCGAGTTTCTTTTTGGTAAACTACTCTCAAATGTCTGTGTTTTTTCCTCCTCTAACTTGGTCTCTAAAGGTAAGTGTTTCATGTGATTTGGTGTTGGTTGCAAGATGTTTTCGGCATAACATTTTGGCCCTGTTATCTCTGAAGTTAGGGATCTTCTGTTTTTCCTAGGGCATCAAATTAAGAGTCCTCCATTGGTGTGCAGTCTCGTCTCCAAGGCAAATCCAAGGGTAGCATGAGTCTAGGCTTTGTATTGAGATTGATCCAAGCACTTTTCACTGCACCTCAGACCTGTAGAACTATATTAGGGCAGCGAACAGTCATGTTTTCTCTTTGAAGGCAGTGAGGAACTTCTAGAGGATAGAGAGAGTCTAGGCTCCTTCTAGGAGACATCTGCACCTATTTCAAGCATGGATGTAGGGTGTGTTTTAAGGTCTATTACAGTCATCCTTATTATAGGATTCTTAACACTACAGGCAATAACAATGTGACAAAGACCTATGACTTATGACATGACAATTGACAATTTGACCTTAACTTGGACACTCAAATCTTGACATAACTTGATATCTTATATGTAACTGTAATTGACATTTTAATGAAGTACAGTGACATAATATGATACTTGTAAGTGACAACTGTATATTGACATGATTGTATGTTGACTTGACATATCCTTATGGGTATATTAAGAAAGGTTGCCCTGTTGTAGCATCTCTCTTGGTATATAGATATGTCTCATCACACTAGTGACTTGACTTGATAAATAGCCTATCCTTATGAGTGACTGTCAATTGATTTGATATGTCCTTGATCTGACTTGACAATGATATATCTGCACTTGTGACTGTTTGTTATCTTGACTTGATGAGTGATACTTCCTTGTGAATGTAGCCCTGCTAAATAAATATGTCTCATCACATTGACTTGAATTCATTTCTACAGTAACTCTCTTTGCAATTATCAATTGACTTGATACCTTAACTCATCATATTAACTTGACTTGACTGAACATTGATACGTTGACTTTGACTCATTAAGAGTAGATTTGATATCTCATGCAACATGACAATTAGACATAACAGTGATCATATATGTAAGCTAACGTAACTATGTTGCAATCGACCTTGTGTTGACTTGATTTGATGAGTGATGTACCCTTGGTGATTGTCAATTTGCTTGGTATATAGATAGGTCCTAGTAACTGTTGACTCCGACTTAGTGGGAGTAAACAGTGTGAATTATTTGGTATTGTTCATAGCAGACTGCAAATAAATTATTAAATAAATTAACAATTAGGAAAATAATTTCCAGTTGTAATGATAGATTGAAAATTCTCACAAGTTTGATCAGTGGTTGTTTGGTATCTTGAGCAGCATTGTGGTCAACTTGAGCAATACAACATTATCTGTTATTTGGCTTTCTTATATTTATTTAGAGCACGGGGGGATCCAATTTGAAAATTGTGAAACGTGGTCCGTCGGCTATTTAGGGTGGTAGGGTGGTGCAAGGCAAGTGATTGGAATCACCTTCAGGTTGTGGCATGAGAACATTTCTGGGTAGAAGGGTGGTGCTAGGGAAGGTAGTACCCTACACAGGGTATTGTGGCATCCATTCAGTTGTGGCTAATAAACTAACATGGCAACGAAGCATCCTTTTTGACAACAGTTGGCAAATAGAGTATTGGGGCACTCATCAAGTTGTTGCCTGATCAACAGGGCATTGTGGCATCCTTCTAGTTGCAACAGGATATTAGGGTTTAGTAGCATCCTACAGGTTGTGGCCTGTGAATTAGGGGGTTGGTGCACCCCTCAGTTGTAGCTGAAATCTTTATGTAATTAAGATTTCTTTTAAAGAGAGAAGAAGACAATTACTAGAGAAGAATTTGGTGGTTTTTGACCCGGAGGGGGTTTTCCACCTATAAATATATGTGCCTACTGTTTTATCTTCCTTCATTGTTGTATGGTGTTGTCTACAACTCATTATTGTTTATAATTTTTGAAGAATTACATTAATAATAACTAAAGAATAACCAATGCTATGAAAATGATTAAAAAGTGCTAATTGCTAAGAAATATTGATTCACTCCCCTCTCAATATTTCCAATACATCCAACCAACAGCCCTACACATTGCTCAATTTTCATGGTATGCCTCATTCCTCCGCCTTTTGCACTAGTCATGCACTTGTCACCATTTGGCATTCCTCTTGAATGAATGTGTGAAACCACTCAGAAGATACTTTAACTATTTTGCAATCAAGTGATTTTACTTAATATTTTGGGAATTTTAACATGGATAAAGGGGTGATCTAGATGATTGATCGATCTTAATTATAAACTTGTTTTCTCACCTTACTAGGGGGGTTGGTCATTAGCCCTTGTCCAGTGGCACTACTTGGGAAACTTCAATCGAAGTAGTGTGTCCATTACCATTCCATACCTAACATCTTTCATCATTCCCTTGATCTAACATCCATTCTTTGGGTTAACTATCATTGATTTAATGGGATTTGGCATTCATACATCCACATCCTTGAGTAGGGTTAAAAATATTTTCCCTGGAGGTTGATGCAACTATAAGGATGGAAAAGCATGAGATAACCATAACAAAGAAAAAGAAAAAGTTAAAATGCAAAGGATGGCCAAGGCATAATTAGCGCATGGCCAAAAGCCTAGCATGAGCTCTACCCTCCTCATTATCCATCACTAGGGAAAGGCACTAGGATCCTTGCAATGATCAAAATTGTTTGAAAATTTTATCCTTTCTTTCATTTCTAGTTTCCTAAACCCTTCAAGGCGAGGCTCTAGGATTAGGGAAATGGTAGAATTAACTATTGCTTAAGGTAACAAGTCATTGAAGATACTTTAGCTTCTTTTCACATTGATTGACTTCACACACTCAAAATCTAGCCTCTTTCACGGTGAAAATTGCCTTCGTAGGGATGACATCATCAACCCTAGGTAATTAGTATCCCAATAAGCCTTAAACTTATATAAGGCTTCACATTAGGGCTTATTTGAACATTTTCCATCTCGTATTGTTGATATTATCTTTTAAGTAAACCTTTTCTATGCGTTTGTATGCCTAGATACACTCTTGTTGAGTTACGGCTTGAAACTCTAGGTTTCAAGCATTCTTTTCAAGGCTTAGTTAAATGTGCATTGTTCCCTAATCTATTGCAGAAGTACCTTGATTAACCATTCACATACATCACCTTGAGCCAGTTGACTTAGAACATCGTTTAGGTTATAGACTAAGAAGCCTCCAATGTGGTGAAATTCCACTAAAGAGCAGGAGATGGAGTGCTAAGGTGACAATGGAAACAACCTCATCGTTTTTTGCCATTCTGTCTCTTCCCTTGTGAGGCCTTTCACAAGGCGTGCTAGATTTTAAGGCAATAGTTACATTAGAGTTTGTGATAACTACACTAATTCGGTAAGAGGGAAAACACTAAAGATGAACAATTGAAGCAAAGAAGTAAGAAGTGGTAACACTAATTGAAACAGAAAATGAAAGAGGTGAGAATTAATAGATGTGGAGCTTAAATGTAAGGAAAGAAGAAAAAGGTGATGATGCTAGTGTTGAACTGGGGCAGGTAAGAGCCAAGTGGAAGGAAGCATTGGATGAATGGTTGAACTTTTCCTATAGCTACAGTCTATAGGATATGACAACCAAGCCCAATTTCCTTCGTAGGTAAGTAGAGTCATGGTGATTGGTCCCACCCAAGGAAAATCCATCTCGAGTCGGGCCCTATCCGATAGGATTCCCTAGAGAGGCCCATTAATATTAATGTCACCTAGGAAATGGTCAACCAAACGGAAACAAAGAGAGAGGCAACTAGATTAGAAAGGAAAGGAGTAGAAAGGAGTAGGAGTTTATGAGCGAAAGTATGAATAGGGGTGCTATTAATTTCTTGAGAATCCCTAAAGATGAGAGGGCTAGGGTTGTCTCACAATGGTCCCATCCCAAAACTGGGCTTCACTCAACTTGGCAATGCATATTAATTATGGAAATCTTATGAGGCTAACATAATCCACAAGACACTAGAGAAAGGTTAGGACTAGAAAGCAAGGCTTTCCTTCAATGTTCAATGGGTAAGGGAAAGAGAAGAAGAGTAGGTGGGAAAAATCATCACGGGGCATTAAAATGCAAGAGAGGGGAATGAATGTGGTGGCTCAGTTTGGTTAGGGTAGGTGCAAGTAGGAAGAGAAACCCCATGGAAAGCAAGAGGGAGAAATGGCATAGAGAAACTATGAAAAAGCAAGAATGATGAACATGGGCATAGAATATTGAATGTAATATCCATGATTTAGTTGAGTGTGGAAGTTACGAAGGAGTTTGTCCAATTTTGATGATATTAAAGAAAAGGGGGGAAATGTTATTTTATTAGAAAATGGAAGGCAAATATTATTTTGGTGGCAAATATTATTTTATTAAAAAATGGTGAAAAATTTTGTTTTATTAGAAAAAGGAGGCAAAAGTTGCTTAGTTGAAAGTGGGCCCCACTAATAAAATAATATTAGGAAGGGGAATCTAGAAGCTTGGAAAAAGGCTCAATAAAATTTTATAAAAGGAGGGTGGACTCATTTATTAAGCATTCTAGCCAATCATTTCTGATTATTATTGAAGAGAAACTCAAGTGAGTTTCAGATCGAGGGTTTCAGGAGAAATTCTCACCCTAGTTTTGGTGGATCTCATGGCCACCCTAGCTAGTCTATTCCTTCTTCGGTGGACAGTACTGCCACCCTAGTTGGATATCTTTTCCAGTGATTATTTCTGAATATCTAATTGAGTTATTTGTAGGGGAACTTCAGAGTTAGGGAGAAAAATTGTAATTGCAGGAGGACAGAGTTCTTTGTGAAAATTCATACACTGAAGGAACCCCTACTGCAGCAAATATGAATCTACTTCACCTACTTGATTTTTAAATTATCAAGTTATTCTTCTGAATACTGAACCAAATTACTTCTGCAACCTACACTAATTAAATGTTTGATCTCATGCAACAAAAAATAGAGCAAAGAACAAGATACATAGGACACACTTATTTTTGGACACAATAGTCCCCGGAAAACCCAATGCGGGAAAATTGGTGTAGCATCTCTTAAGGTTTATTATTATGTAGGTGAAATATCTAAGTACAAACCTAGGATGCTCATCTAACAATCCTTTACAAAGAATACTGGAGGAAAATCTGAGTGGGTTTTACCTCACTTCACCCGGCAGAATTCCGACTGATCCAGCAACAAAACTAGCTAACCCCTGCTACTGCTGTGCTGGCCCTACATAGGCCCTCCGTCAGCATTTCAGGCTTTGCGTCAGCCCTGCGTCAGCTCTTCTGGCCTCTGTGTCGGCTATCCCAGTTGTTCTGATAGTTCCCGATAGTTCTAGCTTCTGCATGACAAACAACTTTCTCCTCTGTGTCAAGGCCACATGGGCCCATACTGGCCCAGCGTCAGCTCTCCCAGCTACTGCACTGCCTCCACAAGCTGTCTCTGCACAGACAACTCTCTTCACTGGACCCCGATTGAGTTGCACACTTCGCAGTCTCAACCCTCAATGATGTTGATATTCTGCCTTGAACTGTGTAGTGCACAGAGACTGTCCCCCAAGGTAGTTTCACTGCGCAATCCCAGAGTTGAGTAGCATGTCTTCCTTCCTAGAATTGCGCAGAAGCTGCTACAAGCCCAACCTGAACAACACGTTTTGCAAGATCAGTCATCAAGCCTCCTCCCTGCCTGTTGGAACCCCACAATGCGCAAAGACCCAAGCCTTCTTTTCCTCCCAGAATTGTGTAGAGATGTCACCCCAGTGTCCTCCCTCAACCAAGACTCACTAATCCCCAAAAATGCGCAGAGATGTCCCCCCAATGTCCTCCCTCAGCCAGGACTCACTAATCCTAAAAAATGTGCAGATCTGTCCTCTACGGTCCCTCTACTGCACAAACCTGCCTCCCAGGGTCTCACCTCAGAAAACTGCACAAACCTACCTCCCAGGGTCTCACCTCAGAAAACTACACAAACCTGCCTCCCAGGGTCTCACCTCAGAAAACTGCCCAAACCTACCTCCCAGGGTCTCACCTTGTAGTTGCCAATGATGATCCTAACTACACAATCTTGCCTCCCAGGGTCTCACCTTGCAGCTGCCACTGATGATCCAAACTGCACAATCTTGCCTCCCAGTGGCCTCTACACAATTTTTCCCGGCAGTGAAGATTGTGCACAAGAGTTCCTCAGCCAAGCCTTAGTTGTGCTCTGCGTAGTCTCAGAGACCAGTCTCCCTCACTAGGAACTGCGCAACATGCAGTTGCTGGGCCCTCTTCCCAGCCTGTCATCCCTCCGTGGCCCAATCCATGGATAACAATGCATCATCTTAGACTAGGAGGTTTTGGGATTACATGTCCTGTCATGAGTGAATTGCAGGAACATGTACACTATTAGATCATGGGGAGAAGATGAAGAAGGAGAAGAAGGACTGGACATGCTAGAAGACTCACTTACAGCTGGACAGACAAAGAAGCTTATCAAGTACAAGCAAAGGGAACACATGCATTCAACCACCTCCCAAGATCAAGGATCATTGAAGACCCCACATCATCAAACTATGCAAACGAGAAGAGAAAGCGAATCCAAGAACACATCTATCATTCAGCATCAACAACGGCTTGAAATTGCCACCTCAGCAAGCTAGTTATGTCAGCAGTGTCATGTCAAGTCATGTCATGAGGCCACATCACTACTATGAGCCATGTCTATTGTAAATCGAATGTAATGTAAAGTGGAATTCCAATGGACACACACAAATATGAAGAGTCATGTCAGTTGAAAAGTCATATGAAGTTGAACAGTCATGAGGGTAGTTGAAGAGTCACAAGGGTCAAGCATCACCCTTGGTTATATATACCTCCTCATTGTATGAGCAAAAGAATTTTCACCTTGGCTCCTCCCACAAAGCATAGAGAGTTTTCAGTCAATTCTTTGAGGAGCGGAGGAGTGGCTCCAATGTTCCACTATTGGCGCTAGTGATGTATGATGTACATATGTGTCTTGGAACTTTTGCTTAATACAAAACCCTGTTCAGTCCAACATGTTTTCATGCATGTCTTGTGGATGTTTGTAAGACTATTATTTCGGCATCTGTAATTCATGTTTGTTTCACATGTACTAAGATAGTTGAACTATTTCAGTTGTTTTAGTACTTACCTTGTTGGGAATGTGTTGTATTGGTTATCACTATTGTCTCATCCTTGTGGACTACTCTGCAGGATACTAGACAGACCTTCCTCGCTTACTAGTTATAACAACCGTCACATTCATTGGGGACTACTCCACTAGATGGTGGATCAGTCTTCTCTTGTACTTTGGTTTTAACAATTTCCGCATCCGTTGTGGACTATTCTGCTGAATGTTGGACAGACCTCCCTAGTTCGCGTGTCTCTTCCTAGGTGGTACTATTACCTCTCACTTAGAGGATCACTTTTCTCCCCCCTTTTGCACTACGAGAACCTTGACACAGTTACATTACACACTCACTAGGCACACTTACCTTGTTGTTTGAAGATACCAGCGTAACACTCTCGTGTGCTGACAACTAGAGCCATTGCAGATCTCTAAGTATATGGAAACTGGGCCTTTATACTGGATGGGACTTGTTGACCGCTGCGTGTCAACTACCCATAGCAGTACACCCCCTTTTTCGCAGAAAGGGACAGCGCTTGATCGAGATGTTCGTGCCATTCAGCAGTCATCGTCATTCTCCTGATCTTATTAAAGTTGTAAACCCAGTCTGCATTTTGATGTAAATAATCTTAGCATAGCTGAGTCATGTATGTAAATTGCCTAGGTGGACCTAATTTTCTAGTGATAACCTTCATTCCGGAAGGTTTTTCGTCTCACCGATCCATGATCGGCAGAGTTTTCCTTCAACCTGACCCCAAAGCTGGAATGAATTTTATCATTAGAGTCTTAGGAGAATCCTAGTATGTTAATCTGCTAGATTATGTTTGGTCGCAGAACTGGGTGGTCTATGAGGGTCTGTCAAAGGGCTTTTTCCCCTTAAAGATGTAAAATTTGTAAAAGTCATGATGTAAAGAGTCTTGAGGGTTGAAAATGTTAATCCCCTCATGCGTCTTAGGTCCTAGGTCCTAGGGAATTTTTTCCAAAGGCTATGTTTGATGATCCATGATAAAAACAATAAAAAAATAAAAGATAAAAATATATAAAAATATAAAATATACAAAATAATAAAAAATCTAAAAATAATAAATTTTAAAAATAATAATAATAATCTTTTGATTTTTTAATTCGACAAATGAGATTAAGAGATGTCTTGATCCTCATCGACAGTCGAGATCGTTTTGTCATGGATCACTCAAACTAGCCGTTGGGATTTTTTCCTTTAAATAGGGTGCTAGGGGTCATTTGAGAGGATCATTGGATCTGAGTCTTGTGCTGAAGAAGCTCTCGTGTAATCTTTTTTTCTGGTGCTAATAAAGAAGACTTTGGGGTCAAAAGCTTGCTGGTGTTACTCTCTTAATGTGCTGTGAGCAAATTTTATTTCTGCATATTTTAATTTTCAGCCATTAATGACAGCTTAATGAAGAGTATTGTTGAGCATAGGTATCTTGTTCACATGCTAGGGTTTTAGTAGTATTAGGGTTTCTGATGTAATGGCAGGTATCTCCATTGTGTTTGAGATCTAGCACTGCTTTTTCTCTCTTATTTGACGGTTGAAGTGAGCTGTGCAGGAAACCCTTGAAGATCAGTGGGCATTAGGGGAAGTTCTAGGCTAAACCAGCCAACTCCCATAGGCATTTTTTGCAGAGCCCAACTGGTTTTGACCCTGGGTTAATCATTTAGTCTTTTTTCTGAATTGCATGAGAGATTTTCCTAATGCAATTTCATTAGTTATCTGAAATTTCTTAAAAATTTTCAGTAATCACTGATATATCTGGCTTTATAGAGCTAAAGTTTTGAGTTTTGTTTTTTTCCGATCTACAGGGTTTCGTTTTAAGTTTTTGCATTTTATTTCTGGGTCTTCTGTTTGTGAGATTTGCAGGCTGTGGGATTTTTTAAAGAAGTTTCAAAGAGCTGTCTGCTGCTCATAAAAGAGAAATCGTTTGCCTGCTGTCCAGTGTGAGATTTCAGCTACTGTCATGTAATCTCAGAGCCTGCACACAGCTGCGTTTCTTTTTTCTTTCAGCCTTCAATTTGTCGCACCCGCACGCAAAATAAATAGCTGTAAGCGGTGTTCCTTTTCTGTTTGCATCCATCGAGCTTCATACCCAGCTCGCTAAATTGCAAAAGTGCATGAAACCAAGTCGATTTTGTTGATGTATATGAGCGTGGGCATCAAAACGATTTTAAAGAAAATATTATGATATGTAAACGAGCTTCCTATCACTGCGTCGTTATTCTCTGCTGCCGTCCTATGCAAACCCTTTGAGAACACTCCAAGTCCGCCGTCATATCTGCAAAAAACTTCACGCGGGCTTGTTTTGTCACAGTCTCGGGTTTTTCCTGTTGGTTCCGTGCGGGCAATACGTCAGTCGTGCAGCTTCTACACTTGCCACCGTCTACAGCTGCAAAACGAGCAATCAACCCTCTGGCATATGGTGAATACGCGAAGGCAGACTCAGGTTTGGTTATGTGTATTTAAAATCGTTTCCGTTTTCCTTCGAAAGGGTCACGTTCATGTTTGTTTAGTTTTGGTGCATACGCTTAAAACGAAAATCATTTCCCTTTCTAAGTTCTTTCAGGTAGTTTAGTCACGGCATTTTCGATTTTATTTTGTAATTTTAAAATAGTTTATATATTGCGTAGAGTTTAGTTTAGCATTTTAGTTTGATTTTAAAATTTAAAAAATTTCATAAAAATTCATAGGGTTTAGCTTAGGGTTTTCTATTTAGGGTTTTAGATCTGAGTTTTGATTTAGATTTTATTTATTAAGATTTAAGTTAGATTTTAAATTTTACCTTTTTGGTTTTGTATAATTTAACATAGTTTTTTTAGTTTAAATTTTGTTTTCAAAAAAAAAAAAATAAAAAAAAAAATAAAATCATAAAATTTTTCTTTTTTTGTGAGAGATAGATTAAAAATTTCATTTAGCTTAAATTTAAAAAAAAAAAAAACTTTGTCAGAAAAGTATAAAAAGCATCGCGGAAATATTTTTTTTCTTAAGCCTGGAAAATTTATCATGGTCTATATTTTTTTTTGCTGAGGCTACAATGTTGATGTGAGATTAATGTTCATCTTTATGAAATTTGGCATGCTTATCTGGTAAATGTGCAAATTTACATGGTCATATCTTTCGGAGTTTATTTCCTTTTAAATTGCCAGAGTATTGTTAAAAGCATTGTGAATTTACTGATATCTTGCATTTTTCAAAGTTATTTGATGTTAAATGATTGCTGTGCACAGTCCACATTTCTGAAACATCTGTTAAGTGATCGTTTTGACACCAAACCCATAAGGCACTGGTCCATCAAATTAAATAAATCTATTTAGTGCTTTTCTCTTTCGTGTCTCCCAAACCAACTGGTTCACAGTTGGTCATCCTTTCCTTTCAGGGTCTACCCCCCTTAGCCATGGGAGACAGGCTTAAACGGAGAGATCGGGGATTAGAGTGACAACCCACGGTCTGAGCGTTGTCGTGACAATCTGTGCGACAACATATTTTGGCGCCATTGCCGGGGACAGAGTTTTACTGTCCTTGGTCCTTCCCTTCCGAGCTTTACCGTGTTTCACTTCCTGTCCGGGTGGCGACTCCACATCATATATTATCTTCAAGAGTGTATACTAGAAGGCATCCAAGTAGTCTGTGTAATCCTACTCCTGATCCTGAAAAGGCCCTCAGAGTACGATTACACAAACTCTCTTCTCGTACACTTCTTGTTAATCTCGGACAAGAAGCCCTTTCTGATATCCGTCTGCTTTTTACTCGTCCAGTTGAGCATGACATCATGGACATCTCCCCATGTAACTTTGCTAATATTCCAGGTTATCCCAATGATACTCCAAAACATGGAATGGATAAATTGCCTATCTTTCAGGGAGACAACGCAATCAGTGCCAATTCGCATCTGAAAGCTTTTAGTTCATGGTTGGGGAAATATGCAAGGTCTACTGATTTTAATCATGAAGATGTTAAAATGACCCTTTTTGTTCTAACTTTGGAGGGTGACGCTCTAGATTGGTTTACTGAAAAACCTCAAAATTCATTTGATTCCTTGCAATCAATTGTTAACGCCTTTAAAAAAAAGTATGGGGATAAACGAGAGGGAAGACACCTTGTAAAAGCCATCAGCATAATTAAAAAGAGAGAAAACGAAACTGCTAAAGAATTTAATAAAAGGTTTAATGACATCATTAAAGAATTACCTCAAGATTATAAACCTACTGACAAGTCTCTTCGAGACTTTTACATCGATGCCTTTAGTCCTGAGCCATCTTATGAGCTAAGGCGTGCCAGACTTAATGATTATAGGGATTGCCAAGCCTTAGCTATCGAACTTGAAAAGGACAAGGCAGCATCTAGAAAATCTGAGATCCCAGGTTTCGACAGAGCTACTACCAAAGTAAAAGAACCTAAAGGAAAAGCAGTTCAAGAACCTGAAAGTGAACTTGTTCTAAAATTGCTTCAAAAGATTGAAACCATGGAACTTAATCATACTAAGGAAATAGCCACTTTACAGAATAGGTTGGTTGAGATGGAAAGAACGCAAACACAAAATTTCCAGCCTCGAAATAATAATAGAAATAACAATTGGCAAAGGAAGGGACAATGTAGTGAGCAGAGACCTCCTAATCCGCTAGCTAATTTGGTTGATAATGCTCACCCTTACTGTCGGGTTTGTGATGCTCTTCATGAAGAGGCCACTTGTCCCATCGTTAGAAGAATTTTAGATAATGGAATGTTTGGGACAGGTGATCAGATAAATGTAGTTGGTAGCAAGTTCCCTTTATCTATGAATGATTGCATGGAGGTCAAGGAAAAGAGTCGTGAAGTTATGAATCCTTCATCAGCTTTTAGTATAAATAACCTTGAAAATGAAGATGACATTTTAGCTAGGTCATATGGTGAAAAACCCTCTCCCGAGCAAATCCTGGAAATTGCTAGAGATAAGGGTTTGACCTATCAGAGAAGGGATAAAGATCAAAGCGGGAATCCAATTCCCCCTCGAACTTTTTACCCTGGTGAAAACTCTGGATTAGATGTTGACTTGGGAAGTTGGTTTAACAATGCCAAAATCTTGGTTCCTGTCTCTGAGATTGCCAAAATCCCTTCCCAAAGAGACAAATTGCTAAAAGCTATCAAGGGCCTCAAGGAAATTCTTCACAGCAAAAGACTCGGGAAATTGACTATCAGGACGCTCCCATATACTTGCAAAGCTTAGATGCTGATAACAAAGATCACCAACCTTTCTTTATTACCTTGTTAATTAATGGATATATATTGAATAATTGCATGTTGGATTCTGGTGCATCAGCTTGTGTAATGACTAAAAGGGTCATGGAACAACTTAACTTAAGAGTTTCCAGACCTTACTATAACATATGTGCCATGGATTCTAAGAAAATTAAAGTGCATGGTTTGATCAAAGATTTGCAAGTTCATTTATCAGTTTACCCGGACATCATGATTGTCATGGATATTGTTGTCGTGGATGTGCCTGATGCCTGGGGTATGCTGTTATCCAGGAAGTGGGCCTCTGACCTAGGAGGAAGCATTCAAATGAATTGGTCATATGCTATGATTCCTTCTCCTAGGGGTGATGGTTTTGTTAGATTAAATAGAGAGCCTGAAAGGAAATTTCATGTCGAGGATCCTAGAAAGCCTCACAACGAGATAATCGAGGAACAATCTGACATCGGGAACTATGCCATTATGTCTAATTTCATAATTCCTCCCGATGATAAGATTAAGGATCTCAAGGATAAAATTTGGTATATGTACTTCGATGGTGCAGCATCTAGGCATGGCAAAGGTGCTGGAATAGTGCTTAAATCTCCCCTTGATCACATTTTCAGATTTGCCTATCGATTAGAATTTTAAGCAACCAACAATGTCGCCGAATATGAGGCTATATTGTTGGGCCTTGAACTGGCAAAATATTTGAAGATTAAATTGCTTAGCATTAAGGGGGATTCTGATTTAGTTATCATGCAGCTTAAAAACAAATTTACATGCAAAAATCAAAGACTAAAGAACTATCGAAATGTTGTGTGGGATACTATGGAGCACTTTGATGCCCTTGACCTCGAAGCAATTCTGAGAGAAGAAAATATTTTGGCAGATGAACTTGCTGTAGCTGCTACTACTTTCCAGTTATCTGATGAGCTAATTAAAGATAAGATCAAAATGGAAGTAATATTTAGACCATCTGTTCTAGATAACTCAGAGCATTGGCAAATTTTCAATGATGAAAAGCAAGTCATTCGTTTTCTTAACAGTTTGGATGAGTTTGAAGGATTCCGGATAGATTCTGAGGAGGATGGATCTTTAAATCATGAGCATATCATAAATCCTACTCCGAGGAATGTAGTTGCCTTAGAGCAACATTTTGATCGGCATGATGCCACGAAGTTGAGAGAAGAAAATAAGATGGATCCAGGCGGAATCTCGAAATAAAAATTGGTACCTCTGAAAACCCAAAAATTGTTAAAATCGGTAAAGGTACTAGTGTGGAGGAGAGGAAAAGGTTAACTGATTTACTTCATGAATGTCGAGATGTTTTAGCCTTTTCTTATGATGAATTAAAGGGTTATAGGGAAGATGTCATGGAACATACTATCCCTTTAAAATATGAAAATGCTAAAACCCTTTCGCCAGAAACTTAGGCAAATTAATCCTAAATTAGCCCCGTTAGTTCAGAAAGAACTTGCGAAAATGCTTGCAGCAGGAATTATTGCTCAAACTAGGCATTCGACATGGTGTTCAAATTTGGTGATCATTAGGAAAAAGAATGGTACGATAAGGCTTTGTGTCGATTTCCGAAACCTTAATCTAGCATGCAAGAAGGACAATTACCCTTTGCCAAACATGGAAAATTTGTTGCAAAGGGTAACTGGTTCTGGAATGATGTCGCTGCTAGATGGATTCTCTAGGTACAATCAGGTATGGGTTAAAAAGTTAGATCGACATAAAACCACATTCACCACACCATGGGGTACTTTTGAATACATCAGAATGCCGTTTGGATTAACAAACGCTGGGGCTACATTCCAAAGGGCAATGGATTATGCCTTCAAGGGATTAATTGGGAAAATTATTGAGATTTATCAAGATGATCTTACTGTTTTTTCTAAAGATGGTATCAGTCATGTAAATCATCTTAGGCAAGTTTTCGATAGATGTAGAGAATACGAGATTTCTTTGAATTCAACGAAATCTGTTTTTGGAGTAACTGAAGGGAAATTACTGGGCCATATTATTTCTAAGGATGGAATCAAGATCGATCCTAAAAGAATTGAAGCAATTCAAAAGATTTCCCTTCCTCATAATCTCAAATCCCTTCAATCTTTCCTTGGAAAGATAAATTTCATTAGAAGATTTATTCCAAATTTCGCAGAAATAGCTAAGCCTATTCAAAGCCTTCTAAAGAAAAATGCAAAATTCGTTTAGCAAGAAGACGGCAAAAGGGCTTTTCAAGAAATCAAATGTGTTATTGCAAGAGCTCCTGTCCTAGTTAGTCCCGATTACTCCAAGGATTTCATGATTTTTTCTTTCGCTTCCGAAGATAGCATTGCTAGTGTCCTGCTTCAAAAGAATAAAGATGGTCACGAGCAGCCCATTGCTTTCATGAGTAGAGCACTTCAAAATTCTGAATTGAAGTACAATACCATGGAAAAGCAAGCTTATGCTTTGGTCAAGTCTCTAAAGCACTTCAAAACTTATGTGGGATATTCTAAAATCATTGCTTTCGTCCCACATTCTGCTGTCAAAGATATATTAACTCAAACTGATTGTTTAGGGACTCGTGCTAGGTGGGTTACTAAGATACAAGAATATGATTTAGAGATCAGACCCACTAAGCTAGTTAAAGGCCAAGGTTTGGCTCAAATGCTGACTGAAAGTAATGAAAAGACTCTTGGTTTGTTTTGTGTTAGCAATCTATCTTCGCATGAGTTGCAGAGATTAGGAGAGCATGAGTGGTATAAGGACATAGTTTATTACTTGATTAATCTTGCGTGTCCTAACCATTTAGTTGCTCATAAGAGAAGGGCTCGTAGATTAAAAGCCACTAAGTATTGCCTTATGAAGGATGGCCTTGGATGGCAAAATCCTGAGGGCATAGTGCTTAGATGTGTTGATGACGTTGAGTCCAAGAAGCTAATCTCTGAGTTTCATTCAGGATTTTGTGGTGGTCATTATGCTGTTAGAACTACCGCCCACAAAATCCTGAGAGCTGGTTATTATTGGCCGTCAATCTTTTCTGATGTGCATAGGTTCGTTAGAAATTGTCAAGCTTGTCAACTATTCACTGGGAAACAGAAGCTTGCTGCCCTGCCCCTACAACTTGTCATTGTAGAGGCACCTTTTCAGCATTGGGGTCTGGACTTCATAGGGAAGTTCCATGAAAATTCTAGCAATGGCTACTCATGGATTTTGACTACTACAGATTATTTCACTAAGTGGGTTGAGGCCATTCCTGCTAAGAATGCCACTGAAAAGGTTATTATGGATTTCATTGAAAATAACATCATTACTAGATTTGGTGTCCCTACCAAGATCACTACTGACAATGCCAAAGCTTTTAGTTCCTCAGAGTTTTCATCTTTCTGTTTCAAGTATGGTATTGTCTTATCTCATTCATCAAATTACTATTCTCAGGGTAATAGTCTGGCTGAATCAAGTAGCAAGAATCTCATAACCATTATCAAGAAGATAGTAGGAGATAATACGAGATCATGGGATAGCAAAATCAAGTATGCTTTATGGGCAGATAGAATCACTAAGAAGAAGGCTACTAGTAAATCTCCCTTTGAATTAGTTTACGGCTTGGATGTAACCTTACCTGTGCACCTTAATTTGCCAGCTTATCAGCTCCTTCAAAATTTTTCTACTGACAAAGATGTTGTTCAAAATAGAATAGATCAGATTGTGGAGTTAGATGAAGCTCGTAGGACAGCTTTTGATGCTATATGTAAAAATCAATCTAACATTAAGAAAAGCTTTGATAAATATTCTCGATCTAGATCTTTGCAGGTGGGAGATATGGTATTGCTTTGGGACCGCAAAAATGAGAAACGAGGAAAACATAAGAAGTTCGACAGTTTGTGGCTTGGACCGTACATCATTCGAGACATAGCTGTACCAAACTCATTCCACTTGAGCAGATTGGATGGCGAACCACTTGATCTACCTGCGAATGGCCAAATGCTCAAGCTGTTCTTCAAAGACGATATCTGATGCCATGGGGCGTCCTTTGTATTGTATTTCTAACCCTACTCCTTGTCATTTTCAGCATTTCGTTTCTGTTTTAGGATTAGATTTACTTTTCATGTTATTAGATAGTTGATAAATGAAGAGCTTCTATCTTTCATGTGCTTAAATGTTATATGATGATTTTTGGATGGACACTACTTATGTTTTGTTTGGTATTGCATGGGTGCAGATTCTGGATTCTCACATTCCTACAGTGCAGCAACGTGTCCCCAAGTAGAGCCAGATGTTGACCGCTGCATGTCAACTACCCATAGCAGTACACCCCCTTTTTTTCGTAAAAAGGGACAGCACTTGATCGAGATGTTCGTTCCATTCAGCAGTCATCATCATTCTCCTAATCTTATTAAAGTTGTAAACCCAATCTGCATTTTGCTGTAAATAATCTTAGCACCGCTGAGTCATGTATGTAAATTGCCTAGGTGGACCTAATTTTCTAGTGATGATCTTCATTCCGGAAGGTTTTCCATCTCACCGATCCATGATCGGCAGAGTTTTCCTTCAACCTAACCCCAAAGCCGGAATGAATTTTATCATTAGAGTCTTAGGAGAATCCTAGAGTTTTGATCTGCTAGATTATGTTTGGTCGCAGAACTGGGTGGTTTATGAGGGTCTATGTCAAATGGGTTCTCCCCCTTGAGATGTAAAGTTGTAAAAGTCATGATGAAAAGTGTCTTGAGGGTTAGGAAATGTTAATCCCCTCATGCGTCTTAAGTCCTAGGTCCTAGGGAAATTTTTCCAAAGGCTATGTTTGATGATCCATAATAAAAATAATAAAATAAATAAAAATAAATAAAATAAATAAAAAATAAAAATAAAATCTAAAAATAATAAAAAATTATAAAATAATAAAAAAATTTAAAAAATAATAAAATAATAATATTTTGAGAATTTCAATATTTTAATGCGTTAAAAAATTCGACGGATGAGATTAAGAGATGTCTTGATCCTCATCGACGGTCGAGATAGTTTTGACATGGATTACTCAAACTAGCCGTTGGGATTTTTTCCTTTAAATAGGGTGCTAGGGGTCATTTGAGATCATATTGGATCTTTGAGTCTTGTGCTGAAGAAGCTCTCTTGTAAACTTTTCTGGTGCTAATAAAGAAGACTTTGTGGTCAAAAGCTTGCTGGTGTTACTCTCTTAAAGTGTTGTGAGCCATTTCATTTCTGCATATTTTAATTTTCAGCCGTTAATGACAGCTTAATGAAAAGTATTGTTGAGCATAGGTATCTTGTTCACACGCTAGGGTTTGAGTAGTATTAGGGTTTCTGATGTAATGGCAGGTATCTCCATTGTTTTTTGAGATCTAGTACTGCTTTTTCTCTCTCTTATTGACGGTTGAAGTGAGCTGTGCAGGAAACCCTTGAGGATCAGTGGGTGTTTGGGGAAGTTCTCGGCTGAACCAGCCAACTCCCATAAGCACTTTTTTGCAGAGCCCAGCTGGTTTTGATCCTGGGTTAATCATTTAGTTTGTTTTATTATTTGCATGAGATATTTTTAAAGCATTTCATTAGCAAATCTGAAGTTTTCTAGAAACATTTTGATGATAACTGACAAATCTGGCTTTGTAGCGCTGTAATTTTGAAATCTTTGATCCGTTTGCAGGGTTTCGTTTCAATTTTTTGCATATTACTTTTGGGTCTTCTGTTTGTAAGATTTGCAGGCTGCAGGGTTCTCAAAATCTTTTAAAGAAATTTCAAGCAAAATCGTGGGTATCAGTCACTATTTTCATTTGCTGCTGGAAACTGTGTCCAAAACCCTCCATCCGCTGCTAGCACCTCATCCGTCGGCCACCAAACGACCACATCTGCCTGCTATTCAACCTGCCAGAAACAAAAGGAAACACGCAATCAGCTCCGTTTCCATTCCATGTCGCTAGTTTCTCTTCCCATACACGCTGCCCCTGTCCTGGTCACCTATGCAACTGCAATCTCTTTCATTACCACTCAGCCACCTGCGTATTCATTTCTTGATGCCATTTTCCTATTTCCATCTGCGTCTCCTTCCAATAGCAAACTGAAAGGCGTTTTCATCTGCAGAGCCTGCACACTGCTCCTGTCCGCTTCAGCCGTATCTGCACACAACAAAACGAGTTCAGGTAAATCGTGTGAGTTTCCATCTACGTAGATGCTTTGCTACCGCTGTCCATCATCAGACCCCGCGTGAGTGTGAACCTGCAAACACGAAATCCGTTTCCTTTGATACAAAGTGAACACTGTTTTGATTTGGCAAGCCAGGTATGCGTAAAACAATTCCTGCGTGGTAAAATCACGATTCAAGCTCACGTCTGTTCATTTTTTTGGGCGTAAAGGCTTCAGCATATACCTCTTTCGTTTCATGCATAAGATCATCGTAGAATTTATAACCAAAAAATCGATTTTGTTATTCGGATCATGCGTTTAGCATAGGTAAATCGTTTGCTTTTGGTGGGTCACGTATTCATGTTTGTTCAGTTTAATTTTGATACATATGCATGCGTTTAGTTTAGGTTTTGGATACAACGAAAATCGTTTTCATTGTTTAGTTTTGGTGAGTCACGTATGTTTTTTGATTTAGTTTTAGTTTTATTTTATATGTATGTGTGTGTTACCTTAGTTTAGGTTTAACGTTATTTTTAAGTTTGATTTTTAAAACAATAAAAATCCATAAAAAAATCATTAGGGTTTTACCCTTTAAATTTAGATTTTAAATTTTGATTTAAAATAGATTTTTTTTTTTTTTTTTTTTCAAAGAAATTTAAAAAATCATAAAAAAAAATTCTTTTTATTTAAAGAATAGTTTTTTATTTTTTTTTTAGGTTTTAAAGTTTTGGTTTTTTCCCTAAAAACATAAAAATATCTATCGTGGAAATACTTTTGCCAGTTGAAAGTCTAAGCCTGGTAATTTTGTAACGTTTTATTTTTCTTGCTAAGACTAAAGTTTTGATCATTTATGTGATTTGGCATGCTTGAATATAATATCTGGTTAATGTGCAAATTTACATGGTTGTATCTTTCGAAGTTTATTTTTGCCAGATCATCGTTAAACACATTGTGAATTTACTGGATATCTTGCATTGTTCAAAGTTATTTGATGATAAATTATTGTAGTGAACAGTTTACATTTCTGCAATATCTATTAAGTGATCGTTTCACCATCAAACCCATAAGGCACTAGTCCATCAAATTAAACAAATCCATTTAGTGCTTTTCTCTTTCGTGTCTCCCAAATCAACTGGTTCACAGTTGGTCGTCCATCTCCTTTCAAGGTCTACCCCCCTTAGCCGCAGGAGACAGGCTTAAACGGAAAAGTCGGGATCAGAGTGACAGCCCCCGGTCTGAGCGTTGTCGTGACAATCTGTGCGACAACAAAGACCATACAACTGACCAAGTGAAATTGAATAAAATTTTCCTCCTGTAAATTTTTGGGCGTGCGAACAAAATGTGGTAAAAGTGTTTTCTTCTGGTCCATACCATCAATTATCAAACCCAAATATTTATTTGGATTATCATAACACTTATTTAGATGCTTGTACAACTTCTTCCTTTCGTTTGTTTGTTGTTCGCGATGCTCCTAAATTTCTTTGACAATTAAATCTACACAACATAAAAGAAATTCATTAAGAAATATGTTTTCGTAGTTGATGACGATACAATTTTAAAAGTTAAAGTTATGAACGCTTACCTCTTTCTGAGCCTTCACATTTGTCACTTTTTTATTTAAGAAAAGCACATGTACTGCAAATCCCCATCCTTGTCTTCTTAGGAATACGGACATTGTTGAATTCTTTCTTCCATACCTTCACAAAATATTGATATGTAATAAACTGGCCATGTCCCCCAACACCTTCTGCATATTCTTTGTATAAGTTGTAGATTTCTCGTCTTGAAAAATTATCTGGAATATGTATTGTCTCTCTATTTGGCATACACTCTCCATGCTTTGAAAAGAAATCTTTCATCCATGACATTGCAGTATTTGATAATGGACCAAACTGTCTTTTATGACGTACTTCTGAATAAAATGTGGGATCCTTTTCCAAATTTTCTTGAATTCTCGAGAGACGAAAATTCCCAATCGAATGAAACATTTTGAAACCTTTTCTACAGATAAAAAAAGTCCCAATATGATAATCATAACCTGACAATGTAGATTGCATGCACCCAACTAAATATGAATTTTGCATGCTTTTATTCATTGACAAATATCTCTTCCTATTTTCTAATGCAAATTTGAAATCCATATGTTTCAAACAATCTATTTGGAAACATTCACTTGAAATGAGAACACTGAGAGAACTTCTTCTCGTCAGATATTCTGCTCTACCCCTTGTATAACTAGAACAACTTGCATTGATACGAAAAGGTCTGCTCCTACTCCTCGATACAATATTTCTTGGCAACATCTCCATCATTGGATCATCATTTGTATAGGGCTTTTCATCATCATTAAGAGGATTGTTATCCACACTATGATCAGCTCTGCTTTTCAAATATTGACTTGGAGGATATTCGTCATCTTCCGCTTCTTCAGTGCTACTGTCGTAGTCCTTAGAATTCAAACTGAATGGAAAATCTGACTCGATGTTTAATGGATATTATTCCTCATATGCATTGTTGCTACTCTCATAGTCCATAGAATTAGGACTACGTCGAAAATGTCACTGTTTACTTATTGAAGATGCTACATCCCATCCTTTGTCACTGCTACCTTTATACTCATTAGAATTAGGATTAAGTGCATCATCCTATCCTTCATCACTGCTGCTTTCATAGTCCTTAGAATTAGGATTAAGAGGACACAGTAACAATCCATTCTTTTGAAATTTATCATCACGCTCTTCATAACTATTGCTCTCATAGTCCGTAGAATTAGGATTAAGTGGACACCGTGGCACTCCAATCTTTTGAAATTCATCATCCCACTCTTCATCATTGCTGCTTTCATAGTCCTTAGAATTAGGACTAATTGGACACCGTGACACTCCATATTTTTGAAAATCAACATCATGCTTTTCATCACTACTGTTCTCATTGTCCTTAGAATTAGGACTAAGTGGACACTTTGACACTTCATTCTTTTGAAATTCGTTATCACACTCTTCATCGCTGCTGCTCTCATAGTCCTCAGAATTAGGACTAAGTGGACACCGTGACACTCCATTCTTTTGAAATTTGCCATCATGCTCTTCAAAACTGCTGCTCTCATAGTCCTCAGAATTAGAACTAAGTGGACACCATGACACTCCATTCTTTTGAACGTCACCATCATGCTCTTCAAAACTGTTGTTCTCATAGTCCTCAGAATTAGGACTAAGTGGACACCGTGACACTCCATTCTTTTGAACTTCACCATCATGCTCTTCAAAACTGTTGCTCTCATAGTCCTCAGAATTAGAACTAAGTGGACATCGTGGCACTCCTTTCTTTTGAACTACACCTTCATGCTCTTCATCACTACGGCTTTCATAGTCCTTAGAAGTAGGACTAAGTGGAATCTGTGACTCTTTATTTATTTGAAATTCTCCATCCCCTCTTTCATCAGTGCTGCTCTCATAGTCCTTAGAATCAAGACTAAGTGGAAGAATTGACTTTCTATTCACAGTGGAAGAATTCCCACTATATTCATCAATATGAATAGAGTTTTACACGATGAAGAAGTTGATGTTGTATAAATCGAAACTTCACTATCAGAACAATCCATCCCTTTCAAATAGAAGATGTTGAATGATACAAATGGAGAGTCTCCTAAAGATATTATATAGCTTAAAGAATGAAGTTTTCCCTCCAAAAAGTCTGTTAAATTTATTTACCTTCATTATTTTGTTCTACAATTTATTGAAAAATGTAAACTAAATTTTTTTATGAAATAAATCATTAAAATTAAAATTGTACACTACAACTTCTACATTAATTATTTATAGTTAAACTATATAATATTCGCTTTACAATTCTACAATATTCACTTTATAATATTTTAAAACAAATTATCCCACATTCACCGTACAGTAAAACATCTCTGTAATTTCAGTTATATATTAAAATTTCATTATCACTATTACTCACATCACATCCAAGCTTTTTGAAAATCGTTGAAAGACTCGTGAATTTGTGGAGCAGCTAAATCGCTATCAACAACATATTCAATGAAGAATTCTCTCAATTGAAAAGTGAGTTAAATTTTTTTCCTTGAAAACTTCTATATTAAATTAATTTAATGAAAAAGATTTTTTTTAAATTAATAATTTTCCTGAGCCAAAATAACAATTACATCCATTGTGAGCATGGTGGGCCCGATCAACCCCACCTCAAGCCCCCCGGGTGCCCCGCGGCACCCCACGTACCCCACCCCGGGTGCGCCCGACACTACCCTCCACCTCTCACCCGAGCACTCCCCACCCCTCCACACCACAACTCCGCCCCCACGGGCGCGCCGCGCACCGCTCCACGCGACCTCCCCTCCCCACCACTCGGCCCTCCTACCCATGCCCGGGCGCGACGCCCCGCGCCGCC